>JAUTBV010014461.1:0-22179 GCA_032361325.1 Lepetodrilus fucensis | reverse complement strand
TTAAATGCGACAATACAGCGGTCGCATTTTTCGCATTAATATTCTGCTCGCATTAATTTCATGATTTACAGTATATACATCTTGAAAAATGAACAAAAAATAACACGACATGTGGGTGTGCAAGGATAAAACATTACCCGTCCTCGCTGAAAATAACCCATCGCGGGCATGTGGACGGGCTCTATTTCGAACACTGCAATGTTATCTGGCTATATTGATGCTTGGGGTCCATTTCATTCCTTTTCCTTATACAGTTATATCAGTATATATATATTTATCATATAATATATGATATATATATGATATATATATAATATATGATATATATATACATATATATGGCAATGTAAGTATTTTTCAAAGGAACTCTTCCACTCCTTCTATCACATTTGTTCCTCAATTGTTCTTTTCTTTAGAATATTAGAGATACATTACAAGTTGGTTCCCATGATCATATCTTGATGTTAATATCATAGATGCATATTCCTGAAGTTGTTACTTTTATCCAATTCTAAAATGTTCAAGAATTTAATAGAATGAATATGTTTGGAATTAAAATTTGCATAAGTTTGTACCATCAAATTAGAAATTGAGAGTACTATGCATAGTGTAATTAATATGGTTGAACCTATATTCATAAAGATCTATAGATAATAATCTTGGTACTTGTCTGGTTACCTCGATAAAAGTAAAATATTTCTGATAGCCTGACAACATTTACAATGAAACATATATCTGTTGATATTAAAATACAAATATAACTGCTATGTGCTGCAAGAGATGACAAATAAAATAATTTATGTTTGATATGTAAGTATGCGTGCAGAACTTATTTATCATGTATGCATCTTATTGTTACAATTATCACATACTGTATTATCATGATTATTCAAGCCCACAACATGAAAACTAAACTGTCTCTAATTCCAATACACTGATACATGTCTATTAATTACATTATCTGTATATTTATACAATTTGATTTAAGCATTAAGCATGATCTGATTACAACAATTATACTTGTCAAATGTCAAAAGTTACAATTTGTAAATTGTATTGCTGTCACATCCTGTGTACTCAAAAATGATCTCATTAATGATATATAATAATACTTGTCATCAAAACTCAAGCAATGATCACTGATAACCAAAATAAAACATTAATATATTATATAGACATGATAGAGCAATGTTGTGAAGATAGATGATGATCATCATTTATTTTAGTAAATGGTTATAAAAGTTAATGTGAAATTCAAATCAGAGTGATGTTCAGCTGCTTTAATAGGCTGAATATATATTTCAGTCATTAATTTAAAATAATTATATAAAGTAAACATGGTATTACCATTGGTAAGCTGAATATTTCAAGCAACTATTTAAAAACAATGACTGACTGATAATATTAATAGTTTATATTTGTAAAATATTATGTCAAGAAAAACAATCATATATCGGACGTAAATAATTTAGTCTGATTGCATGAAAAGATGAATATGAGAAAAAGAAAATAATCATCAGCTGATTATATATCTGATTATTACACTATATAAGTTAACTGCATATTAGTAATTGGCTATATGGGAAATGATCATTATAATATGCAGCAAGAACCAGGTACGACATCTGTGATCCATGGTATTCCATCACAATTTCTCAATAATAAATCACATAAAGCTGCATATTAGTAATGGTAAATAATCATAATAATGTGCAGCAAGAACTAGGTATATCATCTGTGATCCATGGTATGCCATCACAATTTCTCAAATCACTCCCATATTCTAACACAGCAGCTAACCCAAACACATTTACCTCACATATTATTAACATTCATTATTCTTTCACATTTGTAAATACCTCAGTCATTATTTCAAATTATGTTTTATGAGATAAAAGCACATGAGCATGGCTAAGTATCTCCTCTGATTCTCATGATTCTCTGTCTCTGACCATGATGGGGGTGATTCTATTGAGACCTCCATCTCTCTCTGCTTGTGGTTCTAGCGCAAGATAAACATCCTTTGAAAACTGAAAGTGTTTTGCGCACTCTACAAGGTTACTGCTATGAGAAGATCCTAGGGAAATCAATATCACGTCCAATGACACTGGTCGAATGGGTCACACTGACTCGAACACCGCAGTACCAGGCAAAGCTGATGATGGTTCTCAGTGAACACACAAACAATTATCCATTTACAGGGCATGACAGTACACTAGATCTTCCATTTTGTGTAATACCATGTAGAAGTAATTATTAATATTTTGGTCAAATATTAAAAAAGATGTGGATTAAAATATATGATTATACAGTGTACTATAAATACAAAGCAATTTTGCACATGTCTTCTAGTGTTCAAATTGACGTTATTATTTTTATCAATGTCTTTCATAATTTTACTTTTAGTAGATGATTATACACTAGATCTTATATACCATTGTGTACAGCTATGATAGTTAAGTCAAATACTGTATTTAAAAAATTTAATATTTGGATGATAAATCTAAGCAGTCATTAATTTCAAAATGTGTTCAATTTGACATGTTTTATTTATATCAATGTCTTTCTTATTATGTATTAATCATGGTAATACTTGGATAAACATTTTAAGAATTCATCGGAGTGATCAATGTTCATCGTGGTCATAGTTTTTGTGTTCTTGATGAAAGGCCTGAAGATAGATTTTGTTGCAACGTTTGATCTGCAAAATTAGCAATGTTACTATGTTGACAATACTCTTAGAAGCACAGACACCTTATTGGATATGTGTTTGTACTGCCACAGAATCAAGGAACACATATGCCTGGTTAATGTGTCCAGTATTGACAGTATTCACCACCATTACTATGAACAGAATACATTCTTCAGATCACACAAGATTTCCCTGATTGCTATCAAACATTGTTTTAATAGTTCTGTGTGATTATACACGATACATGTGATTATACATATACAAATTACTATAGTTTACAATTTATATCATCAAACAATTATTATAGTTTATAGTTTACAACATCACATATGGGTGAAAGATTTCCACAACAACATTAAGCAATAAATCCATAACATTTCTTTATCATGTAACAATGTCTAGTATTAAATAATCTGAAATATATTTTATAGATCAAATACAATTTTATTGTAATAGCAGTTATTATGCAAACAGGAATTTATATACAAATTAATGTTGCGTTACTGTACACTTGCTGTCACAAATGAATGAAAGATTCCCACAGCAGCATTAAACTCCATAATGACTCATTGTAGGCTTGCATAATATAACGTGGTCTTTCTTTCTTTTTCAGCTTCTTTCTATGGAGAGAGCTACATTCGAGTTCCCTTCCAGGAGGCATCCAAGTCATCCGATGTCCAGCTACACTTCAAGACCCACCGGCCTCACGGACTACTTCTCCTGGCGGCGGGAACCACAGACTACTTTGCCGTGGAGCTCACCTCCGGCATCATCAGAGTCCGGGTCAACCTGGGGTCAGGGGAGGCGCAGGTGCAGTCCGTTCCCGGGCTGCGTCTAGATGACCTCCAGTGGCACTTGGTGCAGATAAACCGCACCAAGTCCCAGGTGACTCTCAACGTTGACAATGTGGCTCTGAGCACTGTGGAGACCCCGGGATCCTTCCATGAACTCAACATCGAACATGGAGTCTTCCTAGGAGGGATCGGAACATTCACTGACGTGTTCTTCGGGAACTTCCATAACTTCCGCGGCTGCCAAAGGGATGTGTTCTTCAATGGGTTTGACATTTTGACTGAGGCGAGACGTCTGAACAGTCCCTTGAACACTTTCGAGATCTTTTGGGACTGCGACAATGAGTTCGACGCAGGTTCTGATAAACCCATTAGCTTTAAGACGGAGACCTCCTTCGTGGCATTCCCGCATCTGCATATACGCAGAGAGGGAACGTTCTCGTGTGACTTGATTACAAGAGCAGAGTATGCTGTGGTTTTGTTTAACTCAGGTAGGAGATCTTCTGCTCAAGACTTCATTGCGTTAGAAATACTTAATGGGAGATTAACATTATCCATCAACAAAGGGAGTGGCATTATATCTGTGACATCTGACATTGTCGTCAACGACGGCTTATGGCACCAGGTAGACGTGAGCCTTACAACTACGTCCATGGAGCTTTCTATCGATGACATCCGACGGAAGACGACCTTCAACTTGGGAGATAACCAGTACCTGAACTTGGCGGGCCACATGTTCGTCGGGGGTCTGGGGCTGAAAGCGAGAGCTCACGCCATCAAGATCGGCCTGGAGTCCATGAAAGGAGACCGAGGCATGAAGGGATCCATGGTCGGCTGCATCAAGAACGTTGTGGTTAACAAGCGTGTTTATGGTTTTCGGGATATTCAGATATCTCGACTTGTTGACCCCCAGTGTTCTGGTCGCTTCCCCTGTGCATCTGAGCCGTGCGTTGATGGTGCTAAATGTGTGGAAGGCAAGCAGAACTTCCAGTGTGTCTGTGATAAAAGTGTGTGTACCAAAGAGGCACCAGAGGAGAGCCCTGGTGTGGTCTCCAATAATGATCCCCGTGAAGTGCTAGCTATTGAAGAGCTTAAAGTCCAAGAAGGAGCAGAGGCTCCGATTACTACCAATATTATTGATGTGATATTTGACTATCAAGCATACAGGCTAAGGGAGTCAGCCATCATTTTTCATATCAAAGTGCCACCGCAATACGGACGTATTGATATCAATTTGCGTCGACGAAGAAACGGAGGACGGTTCACCCTCCTGGATCTGATTGGAGAAAAGATCTCGTATATCCATGATGGAACTGACACGAACAGTGATGATGTGACTTTGGAAATGTCCATATCATCCGACAGCAGGAGCCTACCTGAGAAATTCAAAGGGATGTTTGCTTTTGTCGTGCCAATTAGAATTATTCCAAGGAATGACCCACCGAAAATAGTCCTGCCTTCTGGGAATGTTGTGGAGGTCATCAGAAATTCCAAGTTCCAGATGACAAAGTCTGTGCTGGACATTGTGGACCCTGATTCTGATCCTTCAAATATCCAATACTCGGCAACATATTTGAGACATGGAGGCTATTTCGAGAAGTCTAATGCCACTGGACAGCGACTTGTGTCCTTCACCCAAGCTGACATCAATACCGGACTGATCTGGTTTGTCCATCAAGGTCAAACAGCATCCAATGTGCGTCTCAAAGCTAGTGACGAATCTTCAAACAGCGACACAGCACATCTGAAATTCACTGCAGTTGGCATGCAACTAGACATCACAGTCAACACTGGGATACATGTCTTTCACGGTATGTCCAAAGTCATCTTGCCAGAAAATCTGACATCTGTCACCAATGTACCATCTCAGCAGATTGAGATCAGATACCGTATTTCTCAGCAGCCTCAGTATGGCGAGATCCAACGAAGACAGCATGGAGACGAGGAGTGGACGCCAGTTGAAACCTTCACCCAAAGACACATCGACAAGCTACGACTCCGATATGCCCAGACCAAGTTCGGCCAGTTCCCCACCTCGGACAGTTGCATGTTTACTGTTACTTCAAAGGATGTATCTCTCAGTGATACAGTGTTCCAGATCGTCTTCCAAACTGTAACATTGAAACTTGAAAATATTGAGAAGTTAGTGATCAAGCACTCTCCATATGCAATTCTGAAAAGCCAAAACTTTCTCGCTGTTGCCAATACTGAAATATCAGAAGACAGAATATTTGTATCCATTATACGTCCTCCCAGCCATGGCGGTCTCTATTTATTCCACACACCAGTGAGAGACATCACTGAGTTTGATCAGAAGAAACCTTTGCTTCTCCATTCCAACTTCACTCAACAACAGATCAATGAGGAGAAAATCTATTTCAAAGTGACCAAGCCATCCTTTAAGAACGTCGAAGACTTCTTAGATTTGCAGATTTCCTTCTCTGGTGCACAGCCCATCGCAACACGGTTCCTGATCGAGTATATCCCCCTGAAGAGCTCTGTTCGATTCACAAACAATGGGCTGAAGAATGTAATTGAAGGAGGCCGGAAAACAATTGAGAAGGATGACCTGTTCCTTGAAATGGACAATTACAAAGAGTTCCAGTTCTCAGTGATGACGCCGGCGAAACATGGAACTCTTAAACTGATTGATCCACGATCATCGGCTGTAACCACCAGTGACGTGTCCAGATTCACCACCAAAGACATCCAAGAAGGAAAGCTTGTGTACCACCATGATGATTCTGAACACGACAATGACTCATTCATGTTTTCTGCTGCACCTATCATCACAACATCGGACACTGCCATGGAGATTCAGGAGTTTTCAGGGACCTTCAAGATCCTCGTCATGATGAGAAACGACAACCCACCGTCTGTAGTCCTCAACAAGGTTTTCCATATCGTCAGGAACAGCGAGCGTCTCCTCACCATCAACGACCTGGAAGCTTTCGACCCAGACATCGATTATGACTCGGATAATTTACAGTTCAGCAGGAGAGGGATGCCCAATGGGGAGATCATTGATACGGAGACCGGTGAGCCTGTGTTCGAGTTCACACAGAAGGACCTGAAAGGGAACAAGTTGCTGGTGAGACATCGGGGAGCTGATCATGACCGAGCTGCAGTTTGGGTCACAGATGGACAATTCGTGAAGCCGTTCCTGTTCCAGATCCATGCTTCAGACCCATATATCAAGATCATCAACAACACCGGGATCCGAGTTCAAAAGTCGGGCTATGCACCGATTACCATTGGAAATCTGAGTATCGAAACAAATGTTAATGCAACACCACATGAGGTCACATTTGTCCTGACTGAGGAACCTCTGAACGGCCATCTGAGAATCCAGGGGAAGATGGTGTCCGAGTTCACTCTAGCACACATCATGCTGGGATTGGTGCGATACTGGAATGATGGAGGGAAGGATCTAGAGGACAAGTTCAAGTTTGCAGTGATTGCTAAGGAAGCTCAAGTCAATGGTGTTTTCCCTGTGGTCGTGTACCTCGAGAGTCAGATGCACCCACCAGAGATTATCCACAACCGATTCCTGGAGGTTCCGGAAGGTTCCAGTGCTACCATTACCCAGGGGCATCTTCATGTTATTCACACGGCGACAGACCCGAAGCACATTGTTTTCAATCTGGATATCCTGCCAACACACGGAGAACTGAAGGTCAATGGTGTTACACCTCTAACAGAATCTGAGGCAAGCTTTACACAAGCAGATATCAATGCAGGTCTTGTTGCCTATGCTCCGAAAGACTTGAAATTTCTCACCGACAAATTTGTTTTTGAAGTAACCAACGGTCTACATACTCTAAGCAATCTTGAATTCTTTATTGAAATTGTGCCATCAAATCTTCCACTGACAATCAAGAACCTGACGGTCATTGAGGGTGCTAGAGTTCAGCTGACCAGCAAACTGATTACAATCAAAGGCCGATACTTCTCTGGAAAGGACATCGTGTACAAGATCAGCGACCCTCCTTCGCACGGCTGGATCGACTCCAACGACAACCGAGGTGTGTCTCTCTTCTCCTTCACCTCTCAGGCACTCGCCTCCAACAGGATCTTCTACGAACACAACAACGATGAGAGGCTGACTGACTCCTTCTCCCTCGTCGCTCTCATGGCCGACAATAGCAAGCGCAGCCTGCCACAGACCATCTACGTCATGGTGATCCCGATCAACGACAAACCGCCGCGGGTGGTGATCAACGAAGAGCTGGAGGTGTGGAAGGGATCCATCACGACCATCACCAACCAGAGTCTGCTGGCTGAGGACCTGGACTCCCCTCCCAACGAGATCAACATCAGGGTGGCCACACCAACCAATGGATACCTGGCTTACATCAATGACTCGTCGATTTCCATTGCTGAGTTCACCCAGGCTGAGGTGGATATTGGGAAGGTGGTGTTTGTGCACAAAGGTAGGTTTTAATACATATTCAGTACTGAACATGTTCAATCTATTCAAATCAGTTTACTATGTTTCATATGTCAGTATCACAAATTTGACCTCCTGTGAAATTCAGAAATATTATATATAGCAGATAAATATTTTGTTGTTGTTCTTATTGCACTATTAAAGTAGTGATCTTTTTTACTTGTATGAATTTAGCTTTTTAACAACATTTGGTAATCAACATTGTGGATGTAGATTTTAATTGTGTATCCTTGATTTACATGCCAGAATATTTGTATTTTTTTTATTACAAACAATAATGCCATGATATTTAACTTAGAAAACCATTTCCTTGGGTGTTGTAGATTATATGATACTTGGATATCAGTACAAATGTGCCACATGTAAAGAGGTTATGCAGCTAAGTCAGCTAAAGAGTAGTTTGCTCAATCTTCCTGAAGAAATACTATGTAACTGTAAGGTGTATGTTCTGACATGCTGTGTTCCAGGTGCTGACATTGGCCAGTTCCAGTTCCAGGCGACCGATGGCACCAACAACGACATTCTCCGCGTATTCCGAATCAAGACCAAGCCTCTCGTCCTCACCTTAGAAATCAACGAGAAGCTGGAGGTGTTCCCCAACACCTTGCATCCCATCACCTCAAACATCCTCTTGGCTGAAGCCAGTGACAAGAACTTCTCCAAACCCATCATCTTCAGCCTGGAGTCGGAACCACAGAAGGGCAAGATCTGCACCATTGTCCGTGGCAGACCTTTGGAGATCTCTTCTTTCAGTCAAAAGGATGTTGATGAGCGGAAGATCTTCTACAAGCATGAAAGCTACATACCTGGCTGGATTGAATCCGATTCTTTCTTCTTCTCAGTGTCGACATCCTATGCTCCTCCTTTGAAGGAAGAGCTGATGAGAGTGGACATATCCTATGGGAACATTAACCCTGCAAATGAGAGAACGTTGCTGAGAATGACCAAGGCTATGGTGATAGAAGGAGGGGAAGTTCGACTCAAGAGGGAGAACTTGGACATCACAGAGTTAGAAATGAGGTTGAGGCAGTACGGTCGAGGCATATCTGTTGACTACGTTCTGATGACTCTGCCAAAACATGGAGTCCTCATTCAGGACAATCTTGAACTACGTCTGCATGACTCTTTCAACCAGGCCAGAATCACGAGTGGCAGTATCCGATACCGACACGATGACTCTGACACAATAGAAGACTTCTTTGAATTTGCTGTGAGGATTCAGAGGCCTGGAGTTTCTGAGACCCTCGCCGACAGTTACCTCGCTAACTTCACCATCTCCATCAAACCTGTGAATGACCAGCCGTTTAAGCTTGTCACCAGACGACCCACTGTACACGTGGTCCAGGGAGGTCAGAGCAACATCTCCGGCTTGAACCTCAGAACCATCGACCCAGACACAGCGCCCAATGAGCTTGTGTATAACATCGTCACAGGACCTCAGAATGGAAGACTGATATTCTGGGACTTTCCTGACATTGATATCAAGACGTTCACTCAAGAAGACTTGGATAGAGGCCGACTTTTATTTATTCATGATGGTACGAAGGAATCAGGAGCATTCTATTTCAAAGTTTCTGATGGACAGTTCGGACCCTATTATAAGATATTCAATATCTACGTGATTCCTCTTAGGATTGACATTATAGAAAATAAACCCATTGAACTGACTCAGTCACATTCGTCAGTTTACATCACTTCAGAATTTCTAAACCTCACATCTAATGGAAAAGTTGACAGCATCCTCTACAACATCACCAAGGGACCACAACATGGCGACATCTACATACGAGGCTCGGTCACAAAGTCATTTTACCACACAGACTTGGAAGGAAATCTCATCCACTACATCCAGAAGGACATGACAGCAGGATCAGATTCGTTCATGTTTGACCTCAGCACCAAGGAGATTGACTACAAATTGACTGGGCAGAGGATTCACATCACTGTAATTCCCCTCATTAAACAAGGACCCTTTGCAGCTCCTGCAGGCACCAAAACGGCAATAACACTTTTCAGTCTGGATGCAAGTGAGCTGGCTGGTATCACAGGAGATAATCCTTCCTTTGTGGTATCGCACCCGCCAAAGCATGGCAGCATCGTGAAGACCAAGGCCAGAGGAAGGAGAGCAGCTTCCGATACCGATGAGTACGAGAAAGTGGACACATTTAACCATGAAGATATTGTGTACACGAAGGTCTATTACGTAGCTAACAAACCATACGACCCCGACATTCAACAGGACACGTTTGAGTATACCCTACAGGCAGCGGCCGTACAGCCAGCAAAGGGGAAATTTGTGGTGAAACTGGAACCGGAACCCATAATTGTGACCACAACTCCTGTTCCGACTTCCACGACGCAAGTTCCAGAACCTAAGGGTGGACGATGGCCAGATACTGAGGACAAATATGATCCAACGAGCTCGGACGATGAAGATGAACCCATGTCAGAAGAGGCTCAGAATCCAAATATAAGCAGTGACTACATCATCGTGGCCGTTGTGCTGAGTCTGGTCCTTCTCATCATCATCCTTGCCTTGGTCATCGTGTTCTTCCTGAGACGGAAACGACGACTGGACTCACAAGACGAAGTCAAGACCCGACCGAAACCACGTCCCTACATCAGCGGTCCTCTGCAGTTGGAACAGCCACATGTGCACATTGAACCTCAAATCGAGACCTCCCCAGACCAAAATGTATCAGCTGGACACGCCGCAAGCCACATCCCGATTATAAACGTGTCCAACGGCGAAGAGTTTGCAGACAGGCGTCTGGCAGAGCCGTCAAGGTCACCTGATCTTAGTCGACAGGAAGTCAGCAAGACGGTTCCAGCGTGCAAGGTGACGCCGCTCGTGGAGGTTCCAGAAGCGTCGCCGGATGAGTCGAGTGCAGTGGACAGTGCCAAGTCCACCAACAGTACAGAGCTGTTCAACTTTGACTGGACGCTGATGGATCCAGACCTCCTGCAGCACTGTCGTACAACTACTCCAGTATTACGCAAGAATCAGTATTGGGTGTAATCAGCAGTGAGGAAGATAGTATCTGTAATCTAATTCAAAATTTAATAGAAGGATCCAACGTTTCATAATTTTATAGACGGATCCAACATTTTAAAATTTTAATTTAAAGGATCCAATATGTTGATAGAAGAATGGAAAATCCAGCCCCTAATGAAAAGAAGTTAATTTTAATTGAAAAGTCCAAAAATCATTTTATTGGACATAGAAGTTGTTTGTGAGCAGATTCAACCCATTGACATTTTTGATAGTTGAAATCATGCTTTTAGAAGGATCCTAAATTTCGAATTAAGCATTTATGAGAAATTTGATATTAAAGACATAATTAGAAGAAAAGTGCCAAAAAGATTCAATCCAAAGTGGTAAATTCTGGTGGGGCAATGTATTGCTGTGTATTAGACGTTCGGATGACAGCACCACCGGTAGTTATCTACTACAGTATTCCTGGATATCTGAAGGATCAAATAATTTTTTAATGAGAGAGGATGATAAATATGATCTCAATGTGAAAATAGAGAGACAGAACACCAACATGACTATGATGGATTGGAAAAAGAAATCAAAAGTGCAGAAAGCATAGTGTGTAAAAAAAAGGTTGGTGGGAAGTGCGATTCAATTCATCCCTCTCTGATCCGACTTTTGATATTTCGTGAAGTTCTTTACGTACATTGGATCTTTGATGTTTTCATAATGTGATCTGAAGCGGGAGTCGTCGAGATGGATCTGTGTTCAATAGGATAACAGAGGAAGGAGTTTGATTGGTTACAGTATGTACATATGTATGTACATAGCATGAGAAGGACTGAGTGAGTGTGTGGTGGCTTGAGGCTTGCCAAGTGGGTTTGAAGCCGATAGATGCAGGGGTTAACGGAATGAAATGCTGAACTCGACCACGAATGTGAACCAAACCGAAAGCTGGTTATGAGAAGTATTCGCTAGTCTAATTACTGAGTAATGGTCAAGTTCGTAGACTGTGTCTTGGTGTTTTCAGCTTGTTTCGTTTCAACGCTACAGATGACTGTTGTGTGTATTTAACAGCATGATACGAATCATTTATTTCATGATGTATCTCATATCTTTGTCAGTTCCCATATGTTTTTTTGTCCATCCTTTCATTTTGTTTTGGCTGACATCAACTCCATAACCATATCGATATCCTATTACTCCTCCATTGCTTGGATGATGCTGTATTCCATTGATTGATACAGATGACCGACACACTTGTAGGTCAGTTACCGTTTATCACATGTACAGTTATGATAATATACCAGCCTAGTATAACCCAATGTGTTCCACCACCGGTTTATGTATGTAAATGTCAAAATTACAATAATTTATAGGTATTAAACAAATAATAAGAAATGTATTGTCAATATTATCTAAAACTAATTATTTTTGTTAATATTGGTTTATACTAATATCATAGTAATATGTATATTTCAATAATGTCAAGAATGTTAAAATATGGTAATTAGTCTGTCGGTTAGTCATTCCAATTATATGGAAATATATGAAATTTGTTCATAAGATATTTTAGAAAAGAAATATGTTCATTAAATTCAAATCATGTTTCATAGGTAATGTGGGTTGCCGCACCTGCACGATTTCTTTGTTTTGAAAAGTATGCCTTCACTTCATTTGTAATGAAATAGAAAAGAATAATTTGTGATTCAAAGTAGATAAATATTTAATTTTCTTGAGAAACTCTTGATAAATCTGAAGGTGATATATTTCCATTAATTTACAACCATTTGAATTGTAAAAGCCGTGCAAGTGCTGGCAAAATCAGTGCTGTAATAGAGCATACTCAGTCACCTATCGGAGAGGAATTCTGTTGTAAAGCTCGGCTCTACTGGGATCAAACCTGCTATTGTAGATATTGATGTAATCGCTAGTATCAACACAAGGATCAGCCCTGCTAATAGCTTCCATGTGTTGTGTTCCACACCTGTCATGCAATGATAGCCTATGGTCGGGTTCCGGTGTTCAATGGGTTGAAGTACTGGTACGAAGATCTCTGCAGTGAAGGCTTAGTCAGCCACAGACTGAACCATGCACACACAAAAAAAAAATCCAAAACTTAAAAACGATATATATCTTGTTTCTAAAAATCTTTCACTTGACAAATGAATTATGAAATGCATCATGATTCTTTGAAAACATTTGGCCATAAACATGTCACGTTATGTCTTACAATGTGTTGGTCGGGTTGTGACAGTAACCCAATACAAATAACAGTCATTGCCTACATTGCAGAGAAGATAACACACAGTATTAATCTCTGGATCACTGGAACACTGTTGCATGGCTCATTGGCTCCGCATGAAGCTATCGGAAGGATCAAACCTGCTTTGTCTATATTTGACACTACTTGTTCATGATTGTGCATTGCTACATATTTGCATGTTACCTATCTACTACTGGTACTCTACCAGTATAATATCTGCAACTACAGCCATGAAAACATGGGCTGGTTACCATTTTATGCCCAATTTATTGAATTGTATGGGTAGCTTAGTTGTTATTGATATTTGGCCCCACACAAGGGTGCTTCATAATGATCGATGCACGTAAAGAAATCGTTGGAAATACGAGGGAATCTGTAAAACTTTTATGAATGTTTCAAATGATTTTCTTTAAGCATATATACAGTAAGCATTTAATCTATCGTGTTCATGTTATGTCATACTCGAATCAGTAAGCCAATAATCAGACAATCAAGTGCAATGATTTTCAATATGTTGCTTGTTATTATATCACTTTTAAACCTGATATTAAAATTTATTATAAATTAAATGGCAATTGGAGAATGTTGCCCGTTAGTTTTGCAATGGTGTGATATCAGCCATTCTGTTTATATTTCAGTTTATGAATGAAATATTCTGTTTTTGTTAGTGTACAACTTTCATAAAGCTAGATTTTCAACTTTCTTTTAACATTGATGTCATAGATAGGTATATGTGTACATGATGTGCTTCCCAGATATTTATCTTATCGGTATTTGCTATTGTCATTTCTAGCATACATGCTGCACTGTTAACTATACAGCCTAGTTTGTGGTACCTGGCGTCCTGTAATGTCATTTTGTCCATTTTTATCTCGGAACAGAATGTTAGATAATTCCTTGAACATTTGATATCAATGCTCTACCTATAGTTATTGTTGACTTATCATAATGTTCAAATTTTAAATCAAAGAATTAGTACAATTTTGAACTTTTCCTATTGAAAATTGTGTATGTATTGTGGACAAATTAATTATTTTTAATAATTTATATATTGTGGTATTGGGCTATGCTGTTGGTAATAAAATTTGCACTGAAACTACAGGGTGGAATAAGTTGGAAATTGTCATTCATGTTCTCAACAATGACCAGTAACCACACTAATGGAAATGATTAACATTAAAAAATAATTGTTTGATATATTTAAAAAATGTTAAACTCAGTCTGCATGACTTGTCATAGCCCTGTAATTATGCTATTAATTATAATTTTAAAATATCTATATGTGGAACATTGAAATCAAGCCATGCATAATTCACAATTGTTATGTAATTTTAAGATGTCAGAGTGCTGTTATCGATTTTGCCTTGTACACTTGTTATTTGCTTATAATCTCATTTTTGTGTGACTTTTCCATGTAATCGCTAGTTGGATCTATACCTATTTGCAGTGTTATACAGCTCGCCATACTGTGTGATTGCAGTGATGTAAAACTTAAACATTTTCAGTGCATATACAATGAACCATGTGGATATTACATGTAGTATACAGTAGTTCCATGCTGACAGACTTCTCAGCATCGTCTTCAATCTCGCAGACAAATCCCCCTGTAAAATCCCTTCTGCTGAACTGTACAGTGTAAACAATCTGTAAAGATATCGCTGTACATTTACAAACGCTTTCATGCCACTAAACAATGTAATATTCGTGTACAAATGCCCAGACTAATCGAACTTGTCCAATGCTTGTAGAGGTGTATATCTCTACTTCAAGATGTTTCAGTCCGTTTTCCCGCATATTCAAGTTTGTATGTACAGATAATATAGATACAAGTCTATGAAGTATGGAAGTACAGACTACCGGTATGTACAGATCCTCTCAACCTTGTATAGTAGTATAGTATAAGTGCTATGAGAAGTACATATGTATGCATTCTCTGTGTATATCTATCTATCTATCTATAGCAACTGCACTTCCTCTGCTTTAGCCGCTAGTTCCTTCTCAGTAGTAAACATATTTCTGATCACTTATGAGTACATGTATATGAACATGGTAAATGCATTGAAAATGAATTTTTAGCTTTGCAATTTAAATGTTTTTTTGATGAAATTGTGTTTTCTTTTTGCGACAAAATTTGCTTTGTGCTGTGTATATTGAGCTTGTATGGTCTGAAAAACAAATGAGCTGATGTGTTGGCCTGTTTGTCAATCATTTTATACATTTACAATTATTGTACTACCATGACTGCTGCCGTATTTTGAAAATCTTTATGAATATGTAAAGGGGTATATGTATTGAATATACTAGTATATTAAATACTTTTCTTTTGTGATTCAAATATTTACCTTAATTCGACCAAATTTTCTTGGCTTTTAGAAGTTATTGGTATTAAAAAACGAGAAGAAATTGTATATACTAAATGTCAAAATGAGTAGTAAAATAAGACTTACCGGTACCTGTACGGTGATATTTAATCAAGATAATTTGAAATTATACTTATCTGTAAGGTTATGTTTAAATGAAATAATTTGAAATTACATGTGTATATGAACAAGTATGGTTCCACCTTTGCAAGTGATTCTATATAATAATTTACTACCACAATGTGATTCTTGCTAAATCAAGTGAGCTACGAAACCAATGGGTATAATTTTAGAATTTCTATTGACAATATTGGCATCCGGATTCCTATTAGACCTTATTACTCTGTTTTCAACATCTGGTTACTAGAAATGATTTATACTAATAGATGAGAACAAATTCCACAACTTGCTGTAATGAACTTGAAGCTAGTGGAAAAAAGGTTAATATAGTGACTGAAATATCAATATTAATTAATATTTATTCCCTATGTGTAATTATGATAACCCTGTTTTGGTCAGTTAACGGAATAGGAATTCGCTGTTAAAAATATATATTTTCGATATAAGAGCAGAGTGATACGGCCTGATTTAATCTGGTGACAATATTGGCCACATTTACTGCCTTGGTGGCAAGTTACTGATCTTCCTTACTGTAAAACCACTTGTATTCATTTGTCGATGTAAAAGTGGATGCCAAATTTGTGTTGTAACTGTAAATACGTATATACCATAGTTTATTTTATCTCATAGTAGCATTAGACAATGTTTTGGAGTTCAATATTGAGCAGTACTGTAGATGTGTATAACTGGCGACACTTGAAATATTCACACAACATGGGAGAAAAAATACATCAGTCAGCAATTTCAAATGGCAGCAGAAAGCCTTATCGAAGGGGCCCTATCCCAACACCTTGGATGTGATCTTGTACTTGTTGTTTCAAATGATTGTTGGTACCTTCCAGTACAAAATGTCCCTTCATCGTACCGTCTAACTGTCTGACCTGTCTGTCACAATGGCATTTCTAATGTTTACTTATTATGATATGATGTCAATTAAAAGTTCATGGTCATAGTTACATAGATATTCTTCACACACAGCAGTAGGTTGACTTCAAAATTATCGTGACTTTTTCCAACAACCAAATTGAAAGCCAGGTTCATGTAAATCTATTATTAAAGACCTGTACCCATTTGGCCATTTCATGTAAATTATTATTACTCAAATTTGACCATAGTTTTATTAAATGTGTTGGGCTACTGAATGGTTTCACAGGATTGAAGGATGGAAAATAGGAATACAAATACATCTGACATCTGAAATCTAGGCTACTATATTTCTCCAGCATTTAAATACAAGAACCCAACCTTCAGATATTTATTGCTGTTTTCTTTCAACAAATATATAAACCCTGACCTAATGCGAAATGACGAAAGAATATGCTGTGTTGTACCTTTAATCCGAGCTATATTCCATCCAACTCTCTTAATGTGTGTTAGTTTACTGCAATCCAATGAAACGTTCATGTTTTGAAAAGTGCAAGATATTTGCAATTATGACCATGTTTCTTTAAATATACTTGCAGAACTGTGCTTTATTTACAGATAAAAGTTAAGTCACAGGGTAAGCATATGGGGTGCGTTTCACAAAAGGGGTTTATATTTACGCCGGACGTAAATGAAGCAGATTTGCTTGTATTACGTCATTTACGTTGATTGTATTACGTCATTTACGTCCAGCATAAATATTCACCCCTTTCATGAAACGCAGCCATGATGTATAATACATTACAGACATCTAGTCAATTGCCACAAATGGCAAAACGCTCCTGATAATCCAAACAATTAATCTATTGTTCATTATTTTAAACCTTCACCACTAAACCCAATAATTTAATATTTCCAACATATTTATTCATTTAAAGAATATTGAAATAATTTGTGGTATCAACATTCATTACTCAAATTCATGTTCTTTATTCCAAATTAAAATGTTTCTAATTTTGGGGTGGTAGCTTATTGGAAGCTATATGACAGTCCTCTCATTTCACTGCTAAAATATTACCAATCATCACAGAAACAGCCTTTGTATGACAGTAATACAATAGAACTTCATCTGCTCGTATAGGGTTAATTAAGGCCTGTTTTGTTTTTTTCCCAGTTTTTATTTGTAAAAATTAATATTCTGATATTGTTCTAACATCAATATTACCAACTTGCTGCAAACTTTGTAATCTGTGAGACCTATATCATCATCATCATCATCATCACCACCACCATCACTTCTGATTATTACCATGTTTGATGTAGCACATTCTGATAAGCTTTATATGGTAAAATATCAATTAATTTCAATATTCAATATTTTTGAGGGAATTGAAGACATTATATTTTCTATGACTTTGTCATAAAATATATTACATAGAAAACACGATGCACTAAGTGAATGACATCAGATATGGTAATTATCCTCTCAGAATCCCACTGCGGAAACCAGAATGCATTACATTACTAGACCTATGCCCACCATGACTACGGTATATATAGAACAGGCCTGTGTCTTTTTGCCTTGTTGAGAAAATAAATCAATGGACGATAGGTTTCTTTCATCGTAAAACCTGTCTGTTAATTATCATGTGTAATTTAACGTTGGAGACTGAAAATATTAGAGCACTAAATACACTCGCATATGATATAGGAAAATTACGTGTGTGTAATGCATTGGATATGTACAATTTCACTTTTCTTTGTACTATTGAGTGAAGTGGAAGATATCCCATGGGTTAAACATGAAGAAAATATAAATATTTTTATGTTTTTGACGTGATGAATGTCTGGCTTCAATGCATTTAATTATTTTGGTGTTAATTGAAAAAAAAAAAAAAAGTTCTAATTAGCATTCTACAATTATATATCCTTGATGTAACATATGCGAGTGTATCATAGTCAAACCATCCCATCATATCATCCACAGAATTTGTATCCGTGTGTCATTTTGTGTTGATTCATGCATTACCGTTCACACAAACTTGTCGATTTCAATCATGTGTGAAATTTACCGTTGCCTTGAGGAAAGATACCTTTCTAAAACAATGTACATACGTGTAATATTTAAAGAGATAGAGGTCTCGTGTCCAAACTTTGAAGTTTCCAGGTCTGTTCACATCACACTCGGAGAAAACAACACCAGGCTATTTATGATCGCCATTGACCGCTATTGTCCAGTGTTTACGTACAACGCACGAAAAAATTAATGTTTGTCAATGTCAAGCAATATATGCTGCCTATACCTGGAGCGCATAAGAAGCTATGGTGCTGAAGTAAAATCACATGTCTTTGAATATACTGTGTTCAGTAGTTCTTGTCAAAGACGTTTTGTGGCAAATCTTTTCGATTTTCTAAAGGCTTTCATTTACATTTTTTAAGTATCAATTTTTCAAAAAATGTAAAACAAAAAAAGTTAAAAAAAATATATGTATAAAAATCGAAGGAATCTGCCACAAAAGTATTTGAAAAGAACTACATGTTCTAGTACATCTTAGCACAACACTGAACAGGAAGCAAGTGAACTAGCTTGGTGGAACACTATTCTCTAGTTTACTTTTGTCTTGCCAATCTTCAATGAATATGCATTTATGTGGGATGGATTACAAGCAATATGCAGAAAGAGTGCCGAATTACATCACGTAGAGTACTCGGTCGAACCTTAGGACGCAGATAGAGTCTTGTGGTACATCACATAGATTACTCTGCCCTATTGCATTGGTTCATTATGGGAGTACCTATATTTTGTCCATATTTAGTGATAAAAGATCATATATTTTCACAGGTTGTCTTAAGTTTTCTCCTGGTCAAGTACATGTGAAATTCGTAAAATAAATTTTATGTGATTTTGCTGAAATACGTTGCCATACTATGACAGTATTTAAACGAAGATGTGAATGCATTCTTTTTTGGCACAAGCAGATTGGAGAAAAAGAAATATTTATTATATATAAAAGTGCATTCTGTTTTCAGGATTTAGATTTACCCCTATTGACCCAACATTTTGTTTATTATCCAAAATATAAGTATTTTGCCATGGATTCATATCAAGTAGATAGTTCTTATGCATGCTAGATTTATAGAGGACTGTAATGCCTATTGATTGTAGTAACAAGTCAGATGTACTTCATGTTTTTAGGTAACATGTTTCACAGATTACGGTATTGAAAAATCTTGTGAAGACCCAAAAAAATAATTCATAAACACACAATATGTAAAATCTGATTCTATCACAACTTTGAAGAAATATATTTTTTCTTCCTGGTTGTAATTCAGTCTGAATTGAGAACAAAAATATGATTTGGCATAAATATCTATGCATCCTGTACTTCATTGCTGATATTAATAGTGTGCGTACATACCACTGTTATTATATAATGAAGGCATTGCAGAGTCTCTGTGTTATTGTGATTCAGGCGTTCACTCTTAAAGATGTCACAATGTTTTGTACAAGTGTCGGGCCACTATTCTGGAACCTAGCGAGGGCATTATATCATGTAAAATGAGATTTTCAAACTGGTTTGACTTATCGTATTACTGTTTGCAATATGAGCATAATTGTTGTTTGCTCTAAATACAGCATAATTTCACAAGTGATATTGGCTACCCTCATTTTGCGTGTGTGATTATACATCATTTATTGCATACTTAGTACAACTTGCATACAATGTACCCTTTGAAATGAATAAACCTACTTAAGAAACTAGATGTTCATGTTGTATATCTTGGCGGAAGTATGCATTGGTATTGCATATTCATCAGTTGCCCTCATTTTATGGAACCCACGCACAGTCATCTACCACCATGATCACACTAGAACCTTGCAGAAGTCAAAATGTGCTGTATATTACCGGGTAAACTAAAATAGCAACAGTTCCAACAGCAGTGGAACAAGTTATAGTTTTCATCAGTAGAAAACATTGGACTGACTATCTGTTTCCTGCAGTGCAGTTATCTATCTTAGTTGATCTGTATCTGTATACAGAACAGAATTTTATTTTCTCAAAAATTACACACAGTAATAGTCTAGAGAACATACAGCTTTACATTCTAATTATCATAGACCAAGTTTGATATACATGTGAGTGAGTGAGTGAATATGGAGTTTAACGTCGCTGTGGGGATTTTTCACCCATTTGCGACGATATACATGTATTTGGAAAGCTAAATAGCACTTTTAAGTAATAATGGACCATAATCACATTTAATACTATTAGTACTATTTATAAATATTGGGATATTTACAAAAGTATTCAACCATATTGCCTGGTTGTTTTATGCTGTTCTCCTAAGATAAAATGAAATATATATATTTGGTTTATGCAACAATCAAAAGACAGCCTGTGCGTACATGATTTAATTACATGTATTGTTAACACAAGTCTACCATACTTTCTTTAAAATGTTATGCATGCACTTGACTTGTCTACCTCCAAGCATGCTACCCTCTGTCTGGCAACACTTCTAAATATATGTCACAGATACTGGGTTAATAAATTTGCATATAGGCACAGATAGGTCAACCAAAGTGGATGGGGAGGTGGGGGATGGGGAAGAGGGGGAAACTATGTCACAATAGCATTGTCTTTACCATTGTCTTTGGTCAGACATTCTTCAGACAGCTAGCAGTGAGAACAGTCATTCATCTATGTCCCAGTATAAAGTTGAATTCATTTAAAAACTAATAACGATGGCAGTCCAACCATAACATAGGATGTTTCATCCACACATATTATTGATAGTTGGAAGATACTAGTATATGACACTATAATGTACTATATCTTTCAAACTAGCATTATATATACTGTATATACATATATTTTTTAACTTTTGTTTTTTACTTTGGGTTTAGAGTTGCTTTCAAAATTCTTTCACCTGCATTTCGGCTTATGTCAGTTTTGGGCAGAAGGAAACCTACGGCTAGCTGCTGTAAAGCACTGAATGTTGCAGTAAACCTGTGCCTGGTACTTCTGTAAGCAAGGACTGCATTACCATAGTACAGAAAGCGATTCCTACCATGATCATCAGATGTCAAAGGTAATTATTTCACAAACATTAATCGATTACATATAATTAGTCATACCTAATCTAACATACATGTTGTATGAGTGATTATTATTACTTCATTATGTTGTCCATTTTAGTTTAGTACTGAGACCTTTTTCAATGTAAAACAAATTTTCTCAAGGATAACAAAGATATATATTTATATTATTATTCTGGGATGGGATTTGAACCCTGGAGATTTATAATGCAATGACTGAATAATTATTGGTTTATTTATTATTACTAATAATAGTAGTATTGATATTACATAATTATTATTGCACAATATGGAGGCCAGACAACTCAGACCCTGAGACAGCTCGGCCTGGACAACTCGGTGCAAATGATAGTACACTGTATTATGATGTCACATTGGAATATGAAAATATTATTCAGTGTACATAGTTATAGATTTCATTTTCTTAAAATCTAAAATGAAATGGCAAATCATATTGATTAAAGGCATACTATCACGTATAGTTGATTGACCTGTATAATGGACAAACAAATTTCGATCTGAGACTAATTACGCTTGATTTATCCATCCAAAAGTTGT
>JAUTBV010014460.1:0-41657 GCA_032361325.1 Lepetodrilus fucensis | reverse complement strand
CCCCCAAATTCTACCTACCCCCACCTTCCTTCTACCATCCCCTGTCTACCTCCACCCCCCACCCTCCTACCTTCTACCACCCACACCCTCCTCCCACCCTCCACCACCCCACTGCCCATCCTATGCTGCCTCCCTGACTGCCATCACAGCGTTAATAACAGACCGCCTTCGCAGGGCGTCATCAGGAGAGACTGCTAGAGGTATCCGATACCAAACAACATTCACTTCATCAAAGCTGGTCAGAATAACTATTCAGAATAATGTCCTTGAAATCCTGATCGCATTCCGAGTTTTCTCGTTCACATGGCACAATTTACCTGGGCCGATTTCCGTATCAGTCTGGACATATATATATCGGATCTACATAGGTATGGACCTATGTATCGGATCTACGTATCATACCCACATATCAGACGCACATATCAGACCCACGTATATATCTTCTTACCTTTCAAGTACTACAAGTTTCATCGAAGTCTCGTAAAAATGCAGGAATCATTTACAAAGAGGCTAATTTAACCGCATTCCTGAGGGAGACAACCAAAGATGCCCAACGGAACATCAATTTTTTTATTAATACACTAGAGAGATTGTTAACATCAATTTCCACTTGTCCAAATTGTCAAAGGATTCGTTTCCTGTATCGAAAAATTACAACCCTGGAGGTTTTCGCGCTTGTTTAGCAACGACAAACATTTCCTTGATCAATTAACTCGCCTGTTGTTTCAGTTAAGAAGAAAGGCGTGGTATTTTTCTGAACAGGCCGCAAAGGTAATGAAATTTGACGGCTCAATCGTACTAAATCCTGGAGCATTGGTTTCCCCCCGTGGGACGTCTTGCTTAACACTTCCTGTATATAATACATGGATTAGTTTAATGTCCGTCGACAGACAGAACTGGAATAAACAGGCATTGCCTCCGAGAAGGTGTCTAAGTTAGGACTTAAAGTAATCTTTCCTACGTGGTCTAAGCGCCACTTAATGACTACATTTGCATCAAGGTGGATTTCGAATTTGACACGTTGAACCCCTGTGTACGTAATTCTGATATTTATATGGTATGAAATAGACCAGAATAGGGCTGATTTATCTCAAATAGTGTCCGATGATGTAATATACATATCAATTTTATTATCTAATTAATGTGTTGGCAATGAAAGAGCCATACAACATCTCAATGCATTTTGAATAGAAATGTCATGCTACAGTAGTTAGGAAAATAGGATGGCTAATATAAATCTTCGGTAGAAACATAGGATTGTCAATTAAATGTACAGAAACACTTGTGAATGATGTATACATTCTCAACTCCCCTGGAGGGATACAATGTCTACTAGATATGATCAATGGAGGAAGAAGAAGTAGAGTTGTAGACAATTTGATGAATTACTTTCCCATTAAGTTTACATGTGGAATGGGAAAACATTCCTCGCATTTCAGATGTCAGTGACATTTACTGATTACAGCTGTGAGGTAAAACAACAATTCAATTACTTACTAATTCAATAAGAATAAATAATAACAATAATAGTAATAGTAATAATAATAATAATAATATACAAAAATATACATGTATATAAAACATAAAATAAAAATAATAATAATAAAAATAACAACAACAGTAACAACAGTAACAACAATAATAATAATAATAATATAAAAAATATATTTAAAAAAAATGTATAATAATAATAATAATAATAATAATAACAATGTGAACATTTATATTGTGCCAGAGCCATGTTCTAAAGCATGCTCAAAGCATTACATTAATACACTGGTCAATGAATCAGTGTGCTCTCATTTTCCTTCTCAACTGAGTTCCATCTAATCCAAAATTGTTTATTACTTCTAAAACACAATGACAAGTACAAGTGGCAGAAAACACCAATGACATGTATTCATAGTGGCAGAGAACACCAATGACATGTGTTCCTATTGACCTCAGCCTGCAGTTAACAGCTGTCCTTCCTTTGTGATAAGTATCCTGATGACATTCCACTTGAGTTAATATTATCCCTGGTGTGTGTACCTTATAAATCTGTAAGGATTTGCCGTGCTAACAAACAAGCCTGGCTCCCCTTGTCTTTATCCACACGGATGTTCCCACTTTGATGACACTGGCTGCAGTGGGAGTGGATACATCTGTCTGGTGGACCCAGCATAGAAGAAGACCCAGCATACAAGAAGACCCAGCATACAAGATAACCCAGCATTGGCCCAGCATAGAAGAAGACCCAGCATACAAGATGACCCAGCATACAAGATAACCCAGCATACAAAATGACCCAAAATACAAGACTACAAATTGTTCCAGCCTACAAGATGACCCAGCCTACAACACTACAAGATGCCCTAGCCTATAAAATGAACCACAGCCCAAAATAATCTTTTTATATAACTTTTTTAATTGAGGTTTAAAGCCGCTTTCAAGATTCTTTGACTTGTACCACGGCTTGTCAGTTTATGGCAGTTTAAGAAAGCCCGAAACATCTATAGCGCTGAATGTTGCAGTAAACCTGCAAGTACTGGCAGACAAAGGATGATAACTGCATTACCACAGTACAGACAGGATATCCTATCATGATTGTGTCAGAAAGGTAATTTTCACAAACATTGATGTCAGTTTCCTGAGAACAGGATTTGATCCTTTCACCAAGGTCCAACGTTCTACCACTGCACTGCCACTCACCCAATGTTCACGAGGACTCGGTCCATACATGGCCTCTGTATCCAGCTTATTATTGTGCAACAACATCCCACTCTAAGCGTACATGTTACATAACTGTTTACACATACATGTGGTTGAAGTTTGATCTCAAATTGGCTACTTCAGTCAAAGGACGTCTTCAGAAGCTCATCAAAGGGATGAAGTCGGGGAATGAGCTAGAGTTCTTACACACGAGTATTAAGTTATATTCATTACGAGAAGCACCTCTATATTACCCTTCAGATTTGTCTTACATAATTATCTCCCCTTTCCTTTGACTGGGCTTGATCTTGTAATCGCTAATTATGTTTCGTCTTACGCAAGTATTGACTGGATAAATGTTCAAACCTATCTCATGTACGCTTTTGCCTCCTCGAGATCTGATAAAAGTAGATTAATTGTTAGAAGTTGTCGTAGAACGCATTTCAGAACTTCTCGGTCAGGCAAGCATCTTATTACAAGATGGGATGGTCTCGCAAACCGGGAGTTGTTTGATGAATATGACACATATAACAAAAAGCAAAGCTTTGTTGATGTATAAAGTCTACATCAATGGTTGTCTTACAATGGACCACCTGCATCACTTACATCCTGTCAAGTCACAATTATTAATAACAAGGTATACAACGTATAAAAACATCACATAACAACGTGGTATCCGGCGTTCTCGTCTCATCTTGTCGAGGTACATTCTCGGCAGCGAACATTCTCATACGTTCTCACATCACAGCATAGCAGCGAAAACTATCGGACAGCTTTCATTAACTTTTTTGATGAAGTAAATGTGTGGTATCCTTTTGCCAGCAATAATTCTGTATTACCTGTCAGAGAACATATCATTTTATGGCCTTGTCATTCATAAAAGATGCCAGTATTTTTCGCTCCCCCCCTTGTCTATTTCCAATTCTCGTTACCCCGCAGTGAATACCTGGAGTACCACTGATTGGCCGGTTGTAGTGAGTGCCTTATCACTATTGTATAGACTCTTTCTTCGGCGTAGATATAACTAACACACATGTAGACACGGAGTCTCCGCACTTCATAAAACTCCTGACTCCCCTCTCTTGGCGTAGATAGTCCTCTCATCTACCAGAGCTTTATGTGAGTGTTTGACCACAACATCCTCCAATCTGACCACAACAACTGGTCAGTCAGACCGGTCAGTCAACTGTTGATCATGCAGAATTAATGTTGTGAGATCTATGGCGAGAACTCTTCTACGAACTTATACGTGGCAATGATGTAGTGTAAGAAGCAAATGAAGATAATAACAGTTGTTAACAATGCATAACTGAGGCACAAATGCATATTCAACATTTTCATTCGATTGAATTAGTGATCTATGTCACAGCGAAAATATTTCACCCATATGCGATAACTACTATCTTAGATTATCAGCATTTCTAGGTATGAATCTTGATGATTGAAGATATTACAAGCTTGAACCAACCATCAACAAGAAATTCGGTGGAACACTAAAAAACAAATCCCAACATAAAGAAATATCATGAGAAGTCAACGAGTAGAGACAAACCAAATTAGTTGTTCTTACGATCAGAAAATCTGCCATTTACCGCCAGCCAAGCACCATAAGCATCAGTTACCATAGCAATTGTTACCATCGGCATCCTTGAAGCCGATGTTCTGTTTTCACGCAGTCATAAAAGTCCTGTTCATTCGTGGTCTTCAGAAATGCGTTCACACAACGTTGATTAATGGTATGTTTGTGGAATAGCAAAGATTGTATTATCTCTGCGATGGCGATAACCAGAGGGAAGTAGACGATCATTAGGATAGGAAACGTGCAGCTTACTCAGAGGGTTTTATCATAAACCAGCGGCAAATTGGAACCAAGACTCTCGACATCTGCAGGAGTCGAGGCAAATAAACAATGCATAAATACACATACACCTGCATCTTCCGAGCAGTCGCTGGCGGCCTGTATATACTTAGAATAGGCCCAGACATACAGATATAATGCTGTTATTCCCATTTTCTGTCCTTCTGTTGATATTTGACGACTCCGAAGTTTATTCAGAGTCGGGGCATCTGTTCGCGAGGCTGGCAGTATCTGTCACACAACCTCAGGATATTTGGTGTGATCAAGTTGTTGTTTGTCAAATCTAGGAACAACCGTGACCGATGATCAAACAGTTCTGATATTAACCCAGACTCGGGGAGAATCTAAATGACACAGATTCGGTTCTGTTTCTCGTCTCCTGCGCTTAAAATACTCTCATCGAAAATATCTTTGGAATTAAATATTTATAAATAATAACCCCTCCCCCTGACCTTTTGTTTATATTTGACTGTATAAATACTGTAGGACTGATATGACCAGGGATAAGCATCTAAGACCTATTGACCAAGCATCTCATTATCACTAATACCATATGCATGTGTACAAGACTCGACCCTGAGGGAATCCTGTCAAATAATGAATGAATTCCATGTCCAGAATTACCATGAGATATCGGCGGCCATCTGCCTTCTCTCTGAGTTAATGGAGTTCTGCATGTCTTGAAGAAATCTGTCCATATCAGCGCTAAGAGTTTCAACACTTTCAGGATGGTCAGCGGCGATGGTGGACATACAACAACTGTTCTCCAAGACACGTAGCCTCTGATACTCTCTAACAGTACCTACTCATGGTTGTGTAAATGCTTTTTGAATACTCGTATACCTCCTCTTTGGAATCAATAGTCAGCATATTATAATGTCTTCATCAAAACTATTATTTCACTCAATGTTTTGTCGGTGAAATGCTGACTTCATCAGGAGTTTGATAAACATCAGAAGGTTACATGTTGGAATCAATGTAATCAAAGCAGTATGTGAGCTAGATTTTCCTCTGTTTTCCACAGTATTTAAATATCATGGAGATGTGCTATAACCTGTAACAATTATCTCACAGTAAAACCATATTTATCACAGATAAAACCACGCATATACCGATATCTGTAGACACGGCCATTGCACCCCTATCCTCACAGCATGGGAAGCTATTCTCAGCTAGAGAGAAGATTCCAGGTTAATGACCAGGTCCAAACTCGAAGCCATTAGTTATGTAGTCGAACAGGCTACCGCAGTGCCACCCTTCGTCCAATCAATATCAGTCAAGTTGCCCTTTAATGCCATGGACAGTTCTGGATTGTCTGGATAGCTCTGGTACCAAAACAGCAGCCTATTGTTCTTAGCCTTTCTGAATCATGTAAAGGAATGCCCTTATTATATCTAATCCTTCTCCATCTCACTGGGAGCTCAGCTAATTAATTCCTTTCAGGTCAAGTAGGTTCCAACCCCAGAGGAAATGGAAGAATCTGTCATCGGCACTGAAAATGAACTGTCATTTGATTGGCCCGATATGCCTTGACAGGACCATGATGGAATATGAACTGTCATTTGATTGGCCGATATGCCTTCACAGGATCAGCATGGAATATGAACTGTCATTTGATTGGCCGATATTCCCTGACACCGGATTGTTAAAGAGCAGAAGACCCTGATACCAGATGATGACTTGTACTTATCTGGGGGAAAGATGTCCTCCTGCAGTGCATGCTGGGATGTCACTGAGCTACAATAATCAGATCTCCCTGTCAGGATTCTGCTAATGAGATTCTACAAGACAAAGTGCTTTCCATAAGCTGGAGACTCTGGCTTGCATGTTCCAAAAATGCTGGGTGCACCGGCGAGATTCCAGTACATATCATGCACTAGTAAGTCTCAACTGCCTAACATAAACATGGTCGCCGTTACTGCTACATATGCCGATCAGCCGGATAAATACAATAATCCACACTAAGATACTCTGTAGAGATAATCCTTATTGATAATCAACAATGAGATAATCCATAAAATAATCCATAAAATAATCAAAAAATAATCCATAAAATCATCCATGAAATAATCCATAAAATAATCTAAAAACATAATCCGTAAAATAATCCATATTAATATAATATTTATTAAACTGCTAATCTAAATCTGTTCAAGTAGAGACAGCAAGATCATGACTATTAATCCTTTCCCTGCAGTGGCTGTGCCTGTGTCTAATCCAGCAGGGAGAGGGTTAATAAACACTAAAACACTACATCGAAAAAAACTACTTTGTGATGTACAGCCTAATTACATATGTCCATTTTCAGTCCCCTGGGGACACTTTTTAGTGTTCTGCCATTCATTTTATTTAATCAACTGTCAAATGTCTTCCTGCTAGATTGATCTCAATCAGTGAAATATCGGGCAAGCACAGATGCCTTTAGCAATGAAAAAGAAAAGTACAATAACTCACATTGTACTACGGATATACTGTAACCTGAATAGACAGAATTTAGGAGCATACCGAATCATCACAAGAGAATAACGAATACAACCATTAGTTGTTTGACTTGTCTGAGGACAGACAGAAAGAAGAGTCTATCACACGACCATATCGAGATCATCAACTCTCCACAATACGACGATACATACGAAGAAAAGCATTTCCGTGAATTACTTCTTTAGATCTCGAACAACACTGCGTTAATTCTGGTGTTTGTTTTCACTGCAAGGTCTCCTATTTACCTATCAGCAAATCACTTGTTTCCTTGCTTGAGTAAACAGACCGGGCAATGCAGTCAGTCCGTAGATCAAAACCCTGCGACAAGTTGTACAGGTAATAGTATTATGAGATGCTGTTCTGCGGTTCTGGCCATGGTTCTGGCACCACCACCGCCAGATGGTCTCCTCGTGGCTCTCTTGGGTTCTGGGTTCTGTCAGGAAATGTTCTGTTCATTACCAGAGACATGCAGACCATTGTTGTAGAAGGTGTTAAAAATAAAATCTAGGAAAAAAAACCCAGAAACAACACCTACTTAAGCAGTTAAAAGGAAAGCATAATATAATAGATTCAGAGCCAGCTACATTTTGATAGCTATCTGACAATGTACTAACTTCTGAGACATTATAATATTCATGGATAAGGATGTCAAGGACAAAGTCATTATGAAAATAATGCATGTATTCATTTAATCATCGTAGGATATTGTACAATAGCAGTGTCTGAACAAGGCCAGTGTCTTGCTGTGTTCGTTGTCAATGCATCTCTCTCATTTCCTGTCATCCTAGGTGTGACCAAGGAAATAAAATGTCAGCTTACCAAACATGCTTGGTTAGCCACTGTTAATAATTCACTAGATTGCAATAAATTCCTCTTTAACAGGCCGCGAGAGGAGTGAAGCAGAAATACTCAATTATTCATACCTACGGGCACTTCTAGCCATGTTTGTTCAGCAGAATAACCTGGTCAGTGTCGGAAATAGTCCACTCAAATCAAACTAATTCCATACAGAAATAAATATATTCAAGTTATAGGAAATATGACTACAGCTGCAAGTCTTTTGTAATTGGAAATCGCCAAACGATACTCCACGAGACTGGCATCTAGAGTTACCTCCCTCCGATATAATTCTAATCCCGCATATATCTGATTGTCCTCTCGACATGAAGCCTCATTTACTTCTAATTACTTCCAATCACATTCCAGACGGATCTTCACTGCGACCTGTTGGGCCTTCACTGCAGACCTCTTGGGCCGAGGTCTCGGGCGCTTCACCTGTTGGTCAAGGCCTGGATTTTTTCTCCAGCCAGTAATTAGCAGCAGTTGGCTGTAATCTCCACATCAATGCCTGTCAGGGCCAATCATTGGCTCCAACTACCACTAACAAAGTTGTCAGGATGGTAGTCCACATAATCTATTTCATTTTGATTGAGTCAATAGTAGATTACCATCCCCCTTTCCATTGCATAAAGAAGGTAATTCACAATCATTGAAGACTAATTTTGTCTATTAAATGAAGATGTATTATATATTCAACGTACGTAACAAGAGATAAGTTAATAAAATACCATATTTTTGTTGGTGTCGATTTGATTATTTAATATCTAATCAAGCTGAGATTGTATGTGTGGATGTGTGGATGTGTGGATGTGTGTGGTCTTTAAGAAGCCTAGTGGGCTATGTGAGTAGCAGATATCCTATGCCTGAGAAGTTACATTGTCCGTTGAAAAACCCCACATCAATAAGCAATAAATGTCTAAATATGTCTACAGTTTTAACACCTGCAGACATGAAACAGAATTCTAAGAAGTAAACAACTATACTTTCCAGAAAGAAAAAAAATATTTGAATTTCTCATTACTTAATTAATCAAAATACTTTTGCATTAATATTTAGCTTCAAATTCATGAAATTTAATTTTACCTTATTATTTAACTGACTAGATGACGTAAAGCCAAAGTCCTTTATTCAGAATTCTTCATTCAAATGTCATAAAATGGCACATAGGGAATGTTTATAAAAAAAAATCCTGAACTTTCAAATGTTGGGCAATATTTACAAACTTGGGAGTGTGTACGTGTGAGAAATGCCTATACGTGTGTCGGAGGTCGTCTCGTTCTGTAAGCCATTTATGATTACCGCTATCTCCCGCGACAGATATGCGCAACCTACAGACAACATACACACCCTGCAAGACTCCGCCACCTCCGGATAACGTACACAGCGCCAGATACCAAAGATGGAATATTAAACACGCTTGTTAACACCTTAAACCTTCAAGAACAAAAACTATCGTTATCATTCCCACCAAAAAGTGGCAAGAATAAAATAAAGAAGGTCATTGAAAATCATACGAGACCAATAGGGAATTTGTTTTCCAAACAAACATCCTACTTATAAAACGAACATATCAAATTGTGTTTATTTCCGAATAAGAAAATCCCGATGTTGACATTGGGAGAACTTTGGAAGGTTGATGTCTTTGAGAAGAGATGACAAGGTCAGTTTGTTAACTGGCACCCCACAGGTCTGCTTCCATAATAACCAACGGAAAGCGTGGAATTGGGATACGAAATCAGGGATGCCTCTTCCGAAAGCCTGCCCCGTTGTTTACCAAACTGTCATGAGGCACTTGCTTCAAATATCTCACAGATGGTGGATTCTCTGCCAATCGTTTTCCAAGAAATGAAAATATTGTGATTGTGTATGATCATATTTAAAGAGAGCTGAGGGCGAGGGGGTGTTACTGTAGAACCAAAACGGAAATGATTAGGCCAAAACACACAAACATTTTCCCTTCAACGCGCAAAAGTTTTCTCCTTCTGCAGACCCTTGTCAGACCTCGTGAAGGAAAACATTGGCAAAACATGCTCATCTTCTGCCTGTTCCTTGTACATAGAGATTTACTTACAAGGATTTGCAACTATAATAATAAGCTAAATGTGTTTTAAAGCTATGGGGTGTTTGGAATTCATGCATCTCTAGCTTTCATCCTGCCACAAGGTTAGACACGTCACGAAAACACATTATTCAAACTTTCGCAAGGAAATGTGCGGAACATTTCATGAAACTGTGCAATTACCTGTGGTACTTCAAAACCGCCTTCAAAACAAAGGTTACCTCTAATGGCACCGGTGAATGGAACACACAATATTATTCTTACGCCAGCGTCAGAACTTTTATTGGATATCTGTAACTCATAATACAACGAGAGTGAAATTTATCCACATAAACATTTGTTGACCCTGCATCTACCATCTGTGACTTCACTCAAACTGTTACTCAGGAACCAAAACTAATCTCAAGACAGCTTCATACAGTTTGCCTGATCACCATGACCTGATATGAATGAGCTTATAACCTTGATTTACATTTTCACCACATTTGATGAAAAACCTGGCCAGAACGGCCACACACATAGCGATACGCGGAGAGACTATCTGCCTCTGTATTGGAACCAAAGCACTGTCAAATCTCCAACTGTGAAATTTCGTCTGATAATCTTTTCGGATCACCGCCTGTGTGAGAGGATCCTCTAAGTATCAAAGTGTGAAATCTTTCACGCAATTGTACGCATTTTTATGCGCAAGTAACTCTACAATTATTCCTTATGTATCGTTAACCCATGGTTATGTCCGGGGACTTAACGAAACTGACGCCCATGTTGCGGGCAACTGAGTGTAACTGACACCCATGTTGTCAAGTAAGTCAATGTTCCAGTACTACTCACCACATTCACCACACACGCCTGACAAAGATGTCATTGTCTGACTTGTATCCATGAAAACATCTCCCCCCACCCTCACCAAAATAAAATCATAAATATCTCGGGGTTTTTACAATCACCAGGTGAAAAATACGAGAAATTAAGTCTTGTGTAAGACAAGTGCGGCTGTGGCCACTATCAGTTGTCTGCCTGACCGGATCCATTTCAATTTATAAATCCCCGAGCAATGAAAAACATTTACAGTACGTAATTATGTAATATTACATTATGAGTGTGTCTAGACAGTGATATAACTAGACTGGCATTGCTGTTCTTCATTGCATCAGGGGTATTAACATAATCAGATTAACCATTCCAGCTGATAATCAACCTCCATTAGCGTAGATATACGTTGTTATCATAACATAACATTAAGCAGTAATACTAGCAGTATATTACCAATATATTACCAGTAAACCAACCACTAGCATAGTGATGGCATATTATCCCCGGTAGTCTACAAGTATAGCACCAGATTACTGTACAGGGTATATCACATAGAAAAGACATTACTGTTCCTATTCCTGTTCCTAATACTGTTATTCCTGTTCTATTCCTGTTCTATTCCTATTCTATTCCTGTTCTATTCCTGTCCTATTCCTGTTCTATTCCAGTTCCTATTCCCTGTTCTATTCCTGTTCTATTCCTGTTCCTATTCCTGTTCTATTCCAGTTTCTATTCCAGTTCCTATTCCTGTTCTATTCCTGTTCTATTCCTGTTCTATTCCTGTTCTATTCCCTGTTCTATTCCCTGTTCTGTTCCTGTTCTATTCCTGTTTTATTCTTGTTCTATTCCAGTTCCTCCTGCGATACTGTCCAAGGTACGGAAAGATGTGTACAGAGATTACATAATACGCATTACATGGCTGAGAGAATCCTTGCAAGCTGACGCTAAATATTTCCCCAAGCACAACAAACATGTTACATGGATTTGCGATGCTAAATCGTCACAATGTACATATGTCTGTGTATGGTAAAATGAGTGTGCATGTGTCTAGACAATGTTAAAATGTGAGTGTATGTCTAGACAATACTAAAACATGTATGAAAACGTCTGTAGTATGCTACATGACTATCAAGATGGATAAAGCCACACAGACATTGACAAATAACATGGAATGGTGACAATAATGTAGAAGTCAGATAGGTATGGTCTTCTGTTATCAGTACATTCACTTCTGAATACCAATAATTAGAGAAAGTCAAGGCATACTATTAACCCTCCCCCTGCTAGATTAAGAACAGGCATCTCTGGTTGCCTGTAGCATGGAGAGAGTTAAAGTAACATGATTGAAATACATTACATAATTTTGAAATTTAAATATAAAAAGATTTGAAATGAACAATATTCTGAGAGGGTCAAACATTTCAAATATTTAAATGATTAATTAATGTTAATTCCAGCTGACTTAAGACCTTACCTTTCTAACAACAGAAGAAGCCCTACCTACCATGTCTCAGTTCTACAGAATGATCGTAGAACTACGAGAGTCGAATTCCATGCTAAGGTATAACAGTCGCAAATTCCGTAGCTCTATGATAATTCTGTGGAATAGGACTTCAAACATGACCATTAACCCTGTCCATGCTGTAGGCAACCAGAGATGCCATAAAGAGCAGCATCTATGCACAATCCAGCAGGGAGAAGGTTCATTACACTGTACCTAGGACATATTCGACCTAGGACATACTGGGCCCAAGATCCAAGACACATCAAACCCAGGACCTAGAACATACTGGACCCAGTCCCCAGGACATTGGACCCAGAACCTAGGACCTAGGACCTATAAATTGATGGGGGTACTCACCTAGGACGTATCCAGTGATGACGGTAAATAGAACTGTGAGTACTCCAAACATGTAGATGTTGGCTGTGCCAGCTCGCATGAGGCTGAAGTGCACCATCCTTCATCCTAGTCTACACACCGGCCTGGACATGAGACATCCTCTGACATCGGTACATCCAGAGCTGAAAACACAGAGGGAAACATCATTGTTTTGCATTGCAACACATTAAAGTAATCCTTACATTATCAATGTTACTAATTCTTGTAACTATAGCAACAACCAGAAAGGTATACAGCGAAGTAAAAGCAAAAGAATATGACAATTTAGTGCTGTATTTCGTTTGAAAACTGATATTCCCTTTGTGGTGCGATTGGCGGAAGCCGACATATTTAATATTTAATGTGGGGTATTGAGTAACAACTGTTGAAATAAGGCTCACTGTGAACCATAGATAAACATGTTTAGAACTGAAAAAAAGCTGGTTCTATCTTTGGATTACTCGAATATCACTATTCATTAGGGCTTGAATATGACTGTTCATTGGGGCTCGAATATCACTGTTCATTGGGGCTCGATTACTCTGTTCATTAGGGCTCGAATACATTGTTCATTAGGGCATGTCCAGTAGACTCCAGCAGAGAGAAGGTTAAATAGATTATCTTTTGACATAATTATCCCCGATCACTCCGTAGATCGTATCTGAAATCATTATGGCCCACGTATACATCACACGCCCGCACAATAATACAAAATGACTTTCTTTGTTGCATCTCGCACTAAAGCATTGGGACACGCTCAAAAAGCAATCTTAAGCCTGTGATGGCAATTTCAAGAGCATTCAAACCGTTACAGAAAAGGTTGAATTCATATAATATTGCTTAAAGAAACAATGCAAACATGTTGGCGCTTCAATGATTTTTACTCAACAGCCGTCAAAGCTGGACATGTTGGCCGCATAATGGAGCTTAGGCTAAGACTGCTTTGTTCCGTGGGCTATAGGGGCCACGCTTTGTCAGTGCAAGGACAGGTGTACGACAGGGTTCCCTATTCTGTCCCTGGGTCTTCGGGTCCAATGCGCAATTTTTACGAGGATCAGCACGTGGGTCGGTGGAGAAGAATTCACAAAAGAACGGCTCATTACAGTTTTTCGACCTCCGACCTCGTATCCTCTCTAGTTCCTTCAGCAGGCCCCACACCTCCGGTTCAACGGAGACGTAAAGAGGCTCTGAGGCTGTTCAGGCGCGCTAATTCAGATGACAATCGTCGCAGATCTCTTGTTGTTGTTTCATTACCATGATTTTCTACCGCAAGTCGATGTATCGTGTCGCCAATGCTTGTAACAATCACATGGCGACTTGCTTACACATTCCTAACACACACATTCAATGTGACAATTTTATGCATTGTCACAAACATTTGTAACAGTTACGAGTTTTACGCCAGTTTCTAAAGTATTTTATCAACATGAAAGAGATCTTTAACACCAAACTATAACTTGAAGATGAGGTAACACACAAATTATACATATCTGTGAATTTCCTTTAAGAAACGTCTCAAACCTTTTAAGATACACTGGATTAAAAAATCTTCATACGACAACGAAATATCATCATTTCTCACATAAATGTAAGTTCTCGTCACAATTAGAAAGAAAAAGTGACACTTTCATCCAATATTCAACATATGTGGCATAAGTAGGAGAATGTCTCTTTATTACATGTGCCCAATATGTAGATAGCATGATAGAGCACCTGTCATCTTAGCGTGACAGCGCATTCATCAAGATCTCAGACCCTCCCAGGGATAAATGTCGATCTTATTAGCTGTGGACAACAACACCAGACAACCATCAACAACCTTCGACCCCCAACAGCCATCGACTTCAACAACCATTGACCTCAACAACCATCGACTTTCAACAACCATCGACTTTCAACAACCATTGACTTCAACAGTCACTGACCTCAACAGTCAATATCTCAACAACCATCAACCTCAACAACCATCAACCTCAACATCCATGACATTAACAGCTACGGAGGTAATCCCAAGCTATCACTCATTACAAACAAACCTATCTAGTCTGATCATCCTAGTAATTCTCATAATGGAAAACAATGGTTTTCTCTGTTAAGTCAGTTAATAAACATACAAATGAATTTCATAATAAATATTGTGTACCAATTTATACCCAGCACGTTATGACTTATACAGTAATTCTATTAAAACCAATATATATTTAATAATTCTAACCCTGGTCCCTAATGGTGATTTATGTATAATAATTCTATTCCAGACATCCCAAATGGTTATTTATATACAATATTTCTAGCCAAAGTCCCTGATGTCTACATGTGTACAATAATTCATTGTATTCTGATGTGTTCAATCATATAAAAGTAATTGATTTTTTTAGAAATATGCTTGCAATTTTCATCCATCTCAAAGTCCTGACCATCTTCTGAGAAATCACGACAGCATTTGGTGAAGCGTACCCTGCCATACCGCTACATTCCTTCATTTACATGGAAACTATTTTCCCCATTGAATTGGGGGAAGAAAAAAACAGGAAAAAATATGGTTTGTGAATTGGACAAGTACCTTTGACATCTCGTTGATGTGTTTTGCTGGTACATTGTATCACAGAGGTGTCGTACTTGAAAGAATTCATTCAGATCTCCCAATACTGACTTGACAGGCCGTCAGTCTCTATTGAACTCGAATCAAATGAGTTTGTCAGAGTTTTTGTCCACCGAAGATCATAACCTACCTTGGATGCGCGTTCTACCAGACTACGTGTCAGAGGTCGTGACCTTATGGTGGTTGGGGGGCGAATACATACATGTCATTTTCTTTTATTGATCCTCCTATCATTTTCGAGACATAAATCATGATTTTAAATATAAATTTATTGATGGTATTTTGATGCGTGAAGGGATTATTTTGATGAGACACATAAACTAAAAACTAACGCATGGGTGGTAGGTTTTCATCAGTGATAATCCTAACACTACTAGCAGTAAAGAAAGACAGCTTTTACAAGCATATGCTAATATTAATACACTGACTTTAATTATGGTCTTTAAGAACTCTTATACTTAAAGCTCCCAGAACAAAGACAGAATTGTAAGGTAATACCAGATGGATGATTTTGCTAGAAACATATGTTTACCACCCCCCGAAATCTGGCGATCAAAGATCAAATTTCAATTGTGAAGCCGAAATCATCTTTCTCAGTATGAGTCCAATTGGAGACCGATTTAGCAACACATAGAGATTGGGGGTCGACCCTTTGATGTGTTTACTTTTCAAAAGCTCAGCATGCAGCTCAGCTTGGAAAATTGGCATTTTAACCTTTGATAGGCTTTCGTCCACTTGGAACCGTGGAGGTTTTATTCTTGTACGGATGCCCATTGTTCCCAGTGTCAGCTTTCAACAGTCGAAATTTCCATCATATATCTTCCCACAAATGATTTGAAAACAACAATTTAGCTTTGACAAAGGGAGAATTGAAAGTTAAAAATGAGATTTGCAGCCAAAATACATCAATGTCATCGTTTACATAAAAAAATGATTTTATACTTGAATGATAATGTGACTTTTGACAGGTAATATTTCATCACCCCCATACCCCCTCCCAACCAATAACAACTCTCCCCCTCCCCTAGCAACTCTCCCCCACCTCCAGCAACTCTCCCCCACCCCAGCAACTCTTCTCAACCCCACCTTCCCCCATCCCCAACCCACTCATCATCATACAATCCACTGAAATCCTTTCTCCCAATATTTCAAATCACAAATCCCTTATTCAACTACAGCAATATAATAATGGATATTAGACATGTAAGGGTTAATCTTAGCATTCCGGCTGCCATAATGGACATACCCAGTAATCGGTCCTTAATGAACGCAATCACACAACAATACAGTCCTGAAGATAAAGACATCAGTTAGTATAGATAGTTTCACTTCACCCATAACCAAAAAGTCCATAAAAATCCCATAAAGGTTACAACCATAATTAGGGCTAACGCCAGCAAACCCATTATGAAGCGGTCTGATATAATGTACACTATTCACTATTATGCATAGATCTCTTCTTTCATCAACATTTTTCACATTAATATGATTAGAACGACCACAATGTCACATGAAAGGGATGCCTACCTATGCAAGATCTTACACCCCAGGTCAAATTGAACTTGTGAAATAGTCCCTCGTTTTCCCAAGCCAAATGTATCAACCACAAACTTGCCAGGAATGCTGATTGGCCATTATTTTCAGGTTACCGTGGTGACCTCATGGGGAATTACCCTAATCAGACCAGGCACCTAGGGTCTGCCTGTGCTCACCGGTGAGTAGACCGGACACTTCAGACCGCTGGTAACATCTACAATGAGGAACTTTAAACTTTGATTTGGATTCTGGTAAAACTTGTAAATTTATCAGAATCAGAATCAGAATCAAGGTCAACTCTGTCCGTGCTGGATTAGGTGCAGGCACAGCTCTTCAGGACATTTCCTTGTGCCTTCAGCATGGAGTCATAATCAGGATGACAAGAATACAGAAATACCTTGCTGCTGAGTTACTCTATCGATACATATTTGATAGTCATTGGTATTTCTAAGATGTTGACTCTTATCCAAAATTTAGAATTCTTAAATAGTGAATAAATTGTAATAATGAAATAGTGAATAAATTGTGATAATGAAATAGTGAATAGATTGTGATAGATAAATAAATAAATAAATGGTGAACAAATTGTGATACTGAAATAGTGAATAAATTGTGATAATGAAATAGTGAACAAATTGTCATAACAAAATAGTGAACAAAATGGTGATAATTCGCCATGATGATGATGCAATCTATCCTCTCTGACTGTCAGAACCATGTTTACCACATACAGCTAAGGGTATATCTTGTAGAAGAAGTCGTTGATATTATTCAGTGGCAATATACAAATCCTACTCCAATACTACATGGATGCACATTTCCAGCAGATGCCCTGTAAACAACAGACCGTGTACCACACACAATGTATATCGTCTTGGAACATGTTGGATGAAAATAGCAGCTCTTTCAGTATCACTTTATCTGAATCTTTGCACATCTTGGTGAATCATAACATGCCGGCGAGGAAAAATGTGTGCTGCATACGTGGCTATGTAAAACATTTTTATCAAAAACTGTGGGTGGAATAAACAGTGGGTGGAATAAACAGTGGGACACATAACCCATGGATCACTAAAACTATGGGGAATAAATACTATGGGTCACATAAACGATGGGCAGGAGAGTGGGCCACAAAAACAATGGGTCACTAAAACTGTGGGCAATAAATACTATGGGTTGCATAAACAATGGTAAGGATAAAGAATGGAATATATAAACCATGGGTCAAATAAACAGTGGGCAGCATAAACAGTGGGACACATAAACCATGGATCAATAAACCTATGGGGAATAAATACTATGGGTCACATAAACAATGGGCAGGATAAAGCATGGGATATATAAACCATGGGTCATATAAACCATGGGCTACATAGGCAACGGGCAGCATAACCAGTATGCTGCTTAAACCATGGGTTGCACAAACTATGGCACCATATATACTATGGGCTCATACAATGGGTTGCATACACCCACCACCAACATAACCACAACCCGATACAAGCCGTCCACGAGATGGAGCATTTTTCATGACCTCATAACATTATGTGTTACCCCCAGGAATGCATGTGTCAACGACACCAGATAACCCGTGCCTAACAACTAACAATAATAATGCAAAGTGAGTGAGAAATCAGAGCCAGTTTGATGCGAGCCAGATTGGATCTTGGAGACTGGGAATTTGACAGTTTGACAAATGAAATCTACCTTGGTAAAACTAAGAAACATGAATACATTAAAGCTTATCGAGCCCTTGCCACTCGACTGTCTGAGATAATTAGCAATACTGGCTTTGTGTGTGACCTTTCCCATAACCGACGAACTCATAGTTTTCAGGTTTGCCGAGTTTGTGAAAACATCAGAAAAAGGTGGCAAGATACTGTCCCATGCTTGAGAAGTCGGGAGGATGGTTAGGGCCCAACGTTGACAGACTTCAATATTTCTTTTGGATATGCAAACCGTGAAATATGGCTGGGCATCCGGTATGAAATTGAACGAAATAGAATATGTTAACAGCATGCTCGTACTCTAGTAACCCTCGTGGCCAGTCAAGTAAAACCCGAGAAAGCGGAAATCATCGGCGTGCTGGTGTACATTGTCAGCGCTCCCAATTGGGAGGCTTGTCCGACACCAAACCCCCTGCTCTGTAGCTTGTAGAACAGTCACCAAACCCGGGTTCTGTAAGTCACCTAACACTGCTCTGTACAGGCAGTCACCTAACACAACCCACAGCCTACAACAGCCACCCTGCGTATAGTGTCATTACACCTCAGCTAGAGTTACACACAGTCACAGGTATTTCCATGTACCCAGACCTTATCCACACTGTGTTTGCATGTCACTGCCTCATTACAGGCCCACGACATTGTTGAGACTCCGCTGCCCAGGGAATGGGTCCGAGCCTCTAGGGCCGTCAGGCAGGCAATGGGTCCACTAGTTGCAAGACCCGTGTTTGTACCCCATGCCCATTGGTAATACTATCTACCACCAGCATTTAGTGCCGTCTCAATGTCGCTTGTGAGAAAATTGGCCCGGAAATAAGTATTTCTAGGATAATCAAGACCATGATTTGCCTGGCAGATTGTGAGATACGTTATGAATGTAATGAATACATGAATGCAGAAGTGAACTAACAACATGGACAAAGGACCCAATGAAGTAGGCACTTACTTCTATGCATTATTAGTTATTTATGACATTATGAAACAAGCTGTACTTGGTAGACCAACTAGATGGAACCATTTCCTGACATTGATGAATTTAATTGTATGAAATTGTATGAAAATAAAAATATATTTCTTTGAAACGGAAACCAAAACATTGATCTGCCTACTGCAAAGAGGAAGTTTTTTAAATTCAGTTTTTAACAGATACCGATATACAGACAGATAATGCTAAGTATAACAATAATCAATTTGTATATTTCTGTGACGTCTCATAAATATTCAACGACATCCTGTTACATACCACTCACTCCATTACGTGTACCAGCAATTCGGTATGTTATTCATGACCTTCAAATATTCATGATTTCTCCCATTTCCCAGGTTACATAACAACATAAAGCATTTATCAAAGCTCAACATTTCCGGCAAGGTGTACGTGAAATATCTGCCTTAGATTCTTTATTCATGCAAATGATGTTTTCTTCAGGAAAAGCAGACAGGATAAATTGATTTTCAGACATTTAATGGGAATCAATGTGACAGGATCTAAATGGCTGGCATCAATATCCTAAAGGCAGTTATACTCGTTTTCTGTTGCCCGATAAACAATCATAAATTTTCGCGCACATTAAAATTGTCGATGATGATCCATCACACCCTCATGTACAATGTTCGAGCTGATGGATACGTTCAACGAAACTGTCATATTGTACCACACCGACTGCCCATACAATGGCCTGGAGGCATGTCACATGGCCTAAAAGTGTGTCACATGGCCTGGAAGTGTGTCACATGGCCGGCAGGCATGTCAATCACGACTGGGCGATACAATGCCAAGCCCCGAAGCACTGAGATCGACATCTTCAGAAAGACTCTGTACCCTGAACGAGTACCTTCCGACGCATTAACTTCAAATACGTATATTACCTGTACATAAAATATTCATTGATATTTGCGGCTACACCCTCGAAAATGCTTTTCACACATCACTAACATTGCCGGAGTATCCACAAAGAATTCAAACACTGTCAAATCTTGTCAGTAATATCGGCAGATATGTATGAACGTATTTTCACTTCACCTGCCTTGAATTGATATGATAAAATTGAGTGATAGGTGTGATATAGGTGTGATATAGGTGTGTCATAGGTGTGGGTTAGATGTGAGATAAGTGTGATAAAGGAACTCAAGGATGAACTATTTTCACCACCTCCCATGGTGGGATATGACAAAGAGATGTCCTGACACCAGAATCATTCATTCAAATTGCAGATGGTTTTTTCCAAAGGAATACGCAAAAAGGTGTGTATATTGAAAGGTATAGATTGTATTTAAACCGTCAACATGAAATGACTCCTACGATAAATGTTACCATAACAGGAAATATATAATTTTAAAACTTACACCGTATACACCTGCATTGTACTCATTCACAATATATATTACCTTTCTGCCAGTATGATAAGGTAACATGTCATATTGCGCGTATCGCTTACAGGAAATATCAATGGTAACTACACCCAAGGTGATACAGACACACGAGCGACCACGGACAAAGCCGCTAACCCATAGTGCTGGAACTGAAGGAGGAAACATGTACAATATTTGATAACCTATTAAGACAAGTGAATATCGGATAATGCTAACACACAAAACTGCAGCAAAACCTTAGATGTGTGGCTAGGCATGACAATCCACCTCAGCTCTGATTGAGATCACAGAAGCAGTAATCTAATACCAAGAGAGTTGAAGTCGAGGTTGGTCAAAACAAATATTTGTTGCTTTCTGATACAGCCAGGGGGGTGATTTTCATTTAGGCTGTTGTAAATTATGTCTAGTGGGCTAATGACCCCTTTTATCTGCCTGGAAATTGCAGGTGTATCCCTGTCCACACCGTCCCTAAGGGCATGCGGTCAGCTCTAGGTGATCAACTTCTAATCACAGGGCCCTTCCATCATGTGGTCCAGCTCACCTGGGTCCATCGCGGCCATAAAGTCCTTAAGGACCACCACGGTCCATATGGTCCTCTCCCTTGAGGACAATCAGTCACGGCATGTCCTGTTCAGGGCGACAACCGTGACATAATCAACAATGAATACTGCTCACCTATGTCGTGAGTGGATCGAATAAAGTGGACTTAACTTTGACGTTCGTGTATTCCTGAGCGAGTTCCTGAGTGGGAATGCAAACCAAGCTCTCAGTGGGGAACTGAGAAACAAATGCACCCAGGGTTATTGTAGCCATCTGGTTACAGTGGGAGGCAATCCTGAAGTAACTACATGTTATTGTAAGATATATGAATCATGGCTGTTAGGTGTATGAAGGAAGAGAGGAAAGATGCTGACTTCAATAATATACCTTCAAAATATTATGTAAAATACTTATACTATAGCTATACGAGAATGACTGTTGAAATATTCATAATTTATTTTCAATATCGGTTCAATATTAAGTTGAAGGCATGTTTTCATCAGTAGTAGTCCAACAGATTGCTTTTATGTGGAATAACATGGTGGTAATGTTTGTAAACGTAACTTTTCAAAGAATACTCATGAATAACTATTCATAAATAAAAAGACCAAGATGATAGCAGATATTGTAAACTTAACTTTTCAAAGAATACGCATAACTATTAAAAAATAAAAATACCAAAATTATATCAGATATTGTCATTTTTTTGGGAAACATGTGTGAACTCTTCACCACATGAAACAGGAAACAATGTGTTTAAAAATACCTCCATCAATAGATATCGTGACAGTAAGCTCTCACAACTTCGGGCTCCGGATGAAGTTCGGTCACCATCAGGAAAACCTATCTGCCCGGAGGCTGTACACAGGGACAGAGGTACGACGGAAGCCGCAATCACAGGAGAGCATGAAGGGGAACTAACTTCTCCTAGACACAATGGCTGTGTAAACTCATAGATCAGCGATGTAACGCCGTCTGATACAAGCCCCGAGATGAAGAGAACCCTTCTCCTCCGATCCCATCTTAACCCGGATATATCTGCTCCACCCTTATCTCAGATTGGGATCCCTTATCTCCTGCATCTCATCTCAGTCAGTTGCTGACTTACCCTGGTACTGATATATATCTCATTGTGATGACAATTGTGGAGACACTGGTTGGACAGGAAAGGGTTAAAGTCAAAGTAAAAGTCCGCACTCGTAGGACAGGAATCCAATGATTGTCATCATTAGCCTAAAGACAATATGAAATGATTGATTGATTTGGGGGTCAACTGGGGGTAAACGTTGTTTTTCCACAGTATTTCAGGGAGACTAAATTAACCTGCTTATTGTAGAAGATCCCACGATAAATCTATGTTAAAGTAAGATCTAAATCCATGACAGCAACGGATTACCTAGGGGTAATAACTGATCACTACATGCATTCCTATCTTTCATACTGTTCTCCACAGTGGAAAACAAGCCTGGTAAGAAATGGAATAAAACTCGAACTTTTGAACCATGTGTAACTACCACTACATCATGAACCCACAATGTAAAAACTCAGGTATATAAATTGATCAGTTGCATTATCTCGGATAGCACATAATTATACCAGGAATACACATAGAATAATTGTGTGAGTGATTATGGAGTTTAATGTTGCTGGAGGAATTTTTCATCTATTTGTAGCATAAATACACTTTTGAATGTATATTTGACACAATATAAATGCGCACATTATTATTATGATATTATTATTACATACAGGGTAAAGAATTCATCACAGAAACCAAATCATCTATACAAACAACAGTCATCTAGGCTTGAAAATTCATCACGACACAAACTGGAATATCGGTCGTCGATCTGCATTTTGAAGGCATATAGGCATGCATAATGAAGTAAGATACGAACATTGAGTGACGATACCACCACCTGTATTACAATACTAATGTGCCCCAGTATTGCTGCATGTATTATGATACTAATGTGCCCCAGTATTGCTGCATCACTGTACAACACAATAAACTGGCAAAGCACCACCAGCAATATATTACAATCCTAGTTCAGATCAGCATCTGATCGCCTCTGAGATTTGATCGGCTTCTCAGCCTTGATGTCCTGCCTCACAATATCTCGCGTTATCTCACAATATCTCGCGTTATCTCACAATATCTCAGAGCTCATCGCCATCACGTGTAAGCTACACTCCTAGTTTTCCCCCCCCCACCACGGACCTGGCCCAACACTAAGAGGAACACATGGACCATAACACCAGCTATCTGAACGAAATCAGAGTTGCTAATCTGAACAAATGATGAACACTCTGCGAAATTAACTGCTGGCGTTGATAACACACGCTCTGAACATCGTTCATGATGGCTGTGTAAATATTGAAGAAATTTCACAAAGATAATTCAAAATGTATGTGAATTTAATATCAATGAAATGCGAGTTTTATATGGAAGCAAGTGCAATAAACACCTTTTAATGTTTAGCTCGCATAATGTCGCTAACTACAAAGTGTGAATGGGGTACTTGTTGATATTGGATCCAGGGCCAGACTGGGACTCCATATATTGGTGAAATGCTTGTCATCATTAGAGTCGTTTATAACCCTGGAAGGAGTCTATGGAAGACAGAAGTGGCCATAACGATCTGATTTACTCTCCATTGTAAACAGACCTGGTCGAGGTCCACCTGCGCGAAGCAGTCTTAGCCGGGGATTGCTACAAGGATAGGGTAAAACCTTCACATCCTCAGAGCCAAACAATACAACCAATCCCATAATTATAATATATTACACACTAAATATTTCCATTATTTAATTAATATTTCCCTTTAACTTCTTCTATTGCTAACATGATTTGGAGATACTGTGGATTGTTATGATGTCTTCTTCGTCGCATTCTACTCGAGAAACAATACATTAAAAATTATTAAATGTTTTTTATTTTGTTATAATACTTTGCTAAAATACTAAGAAGACTTCATTTTCACTATGGTTACAAAGCCTGTGTATAATTACAAAGCCTGTGTATTAATGTGCGCTGGTGTATGTCTGGGAGTTCTTGGTGAAGGAGGCTGTTCTTGGTCTGCGTATCTGTATTTATTCTGGAAGGTCACGCCACATACTGGCAGGGTCTAGATAGGGTCCACGCACCCCACCCCCACCCCGCCCCGCCCCACCCCACCCCCCCAGTTCCAGGTCTGTATATACCAGATGACACTTGTTACAAGCTTCTTCCAGGTATTGTTTTACCCTATGGAAATAACCATGGGTGTGTAGTACCACTGAACAGCAAGCAATCCATTGAAATCACCATCACAACAAGTGTCCATTGAGAGAACGTAATGAAGATAAACACGCGGCAAACAAACCAAGGATCGAGAAATAATCGCAAAGAAATCCTGGCAATTTAAGGGTCATACTGCAACCAGGGGAATGAATGAATGAATGGAGCTATCTTAACCTGAGATTATCAGATATCCTTGGTGTCCGTTTGCATAATTCCGATAAAATAACAAACAAAACTATTTTGGGTTCTGATCAAGATTATCTTGCCATCTCATGTAGCACAATAACACCCATATACTGTATCATAAGTCCTATACTACAGACGTCATCAAGCAAATGATTACATACATCCTAGCCTTGTCCAGAGACTATCCAGGGTAAAGGGTTCTTTATGACACATTACTTCTTCAGGCACCAGTCCACATGTCTGTGGATGCTGTATACAAACAGGATTTCCTCTGAGCAACTTCGCAGGAAATGTTTCCCCATCGGTAAAACCGCACATTCCTAAACCACAGAGGTACATCAGTATCTTCATCTATCCGCAGGTCCGCATACGGAATGCTGCATACGGAATGCTGCATATGGAATGCTGCAGAACACTAGGAACAACATGGACCTAGAAGTCCAGTTTCTCCCCCCCTCCCTGCCCCTCCCCTGCCCCTTTTCCCCTGAGAGCAATGCCAGCTATCCTTGAGGTAGGAGGAGGTAGGGAGAGGGAGGCGGTATTATTTCAGGATTTAGCTGCACAATCACAAAGAGAGAGAGAGGTGAGTTAAGCGTGGGTTTTAGGATTAGGACATAAACAAAGGCAAGTCTAATCCACACAGATGGCATGCGGAGAAGTGTGCGGGAGTTGTGGGAGTACTGCATGAGTACTATGAAAGTCCTATAATTATGAATACTGCCAGTAGGGTCACCCTATTGGCTATTTCAGTAGAGTGTTGCACACATAATCCAGAAACTCGTGTTCGAATCCCAGGATCGGGCACAGTCTTGTAATGGCACCAAACATACAGTTTCCTGTAGTAATGGTAGTTTTTATTATTTCAATTTTCCATGACTTTTTACCAAATAAAATATCTTTGTCCTTTTGCGCGAGTACTGCATGCATACAGTATGAGTACTGCATAAGTACACAGAAGGACTGCTCTGATCAGGGTTAGTGACTACCAGGAATGACAAGAGAGGATTCCGTCAGCAAAGGTAATCTGTACAAGCACATGCTAAAGCCTGAACACATGTGGCTTCATGGGGCCTGGCAGTGGGTGTGGGGGGTGGTAGGGGGAGTGTGGGGGTGGGGGTGGTAGGAGGAGTGTGGTGGGGGGTGGTAGGAGGAGTGTGGTGGAAACAGTGGGAGTGGAGAAGGGAAGGAGGGGAGGGGAGGGGATGTGGATATACATAATCAAAGAGACGAGTACAAGACAACTAAACATGAATTTGTAGGATATGCGTATGATGTGTATAGCATAGGATTATTGATAGTGAGCTTTATTGTTTTATTGTTTTATGTAGCAGAAACGATCATTCACTACTAATGTAATGAGTGTGTTGAAAGAAGTGTATTTGAAAGAGAACAGTATGTTAGAACAAGGTAAATATACCAGACAGGGATAAAGTAAAATACCAGGCATGACAAGATAATATAATAGACAGGACAAATTAATACACTAGGCAGGACAAGGTAGAATACAGGACAAGGTAATATACAGGACAGGACAGGACAATGTAATATCATAGGCAGGACAAATTAATACACTATGCAGGACAAGGTAGAATACAGGACAGGACAAAATAATCATGACTGACACAACCATTAATGGAAACTCTGAAGAATACTGTAGGCCTACTAAGTGAAGTCAGAGTATCATACAAGCAAAGAATGTCACATAATCCATTCAAAATATTACAAATTAACCCAATCTATTTACAAAGCATTTCACGATTGTTTGCTTTGAATGAATTTCACACGCATTACACTGTTTACACATCGGAGGCTACTCACAGTGACCGGTGAACCGAAACCCATGGGTGCGTGTCATCCAGTATATTAAATATTTTGCTATCGGTAATTTTACACAATTCCGCTTCACAATTGGTTATATTGCCCGCAAATCCGCTCCGTAAATCCGCGTCCACGTGACGTCTCACTGGCGTCCACCCCGCGCCACACACAAGAGTCTCCACCACAGTGTGTACCTCCTAATCACATGAGCTTCTTTTGGGGCAGCATACAGAGTTGGCAATAATGTATATTTAGCTTGTAGATAAAGACATATGAATTGAGACTTCAGCGCAGCAAGGAGAAAGAGCTTACTGTGTGAAACCCTAGCACCCGACAGAGGGCTATAATAAGTATTTAATCTTCTCTCCGAGGGTGGTCATCTACCTGTATTCACACCCCGCTACACACAGCAGATCTCCGGAAGCTGGGAGTTTCTCATTGGCTCCGGAAACAAACACTTAACTCGCAAAACACGAGAGAAAATTGTCCGCATACAAATATGCTATGTAAATTCAGTACGAATTCTGTGGTATTTCTATTTAATATTATTTGTTATTTGTTGACTGCGCATAAAACATGACCATAGAACATGTGGTATTTGTGTGGATCTGGGTATGTGGTCTTTATGTGGATATGGATTTGCGGTATTTAGGTGGTGGATTTGGGTGGTAGTGCACAATACCACTTCCAAATATGTAGCCATATGGTATATTTTAGAACAAAATTTTTTAGTAAATATTGGTAATCTACCAATACCTTCAATCTTCTATTGCAGCACAAATTATCTTATTCACTGTCAGAAGCACCTAACAAATAGACATTCATATCACATGTCAAATTCTTTCAAATCCATGTTTTAACCCAAATTGATTGCTTAACCAAATCCACCCACATTTAATTTTTGTTTTATTTTTTGATTTCATCCATAAATTATACATGTCAATGTCCCTCATTTAAATTAATGAACAATGTAAGAAATCCTCTGGCATTCTACATATGTTTCATAACACAACCAGTAATAAATATCTCAGAATTTAATCAATTTGCATAATGCATTATCTTAATGAATAAATCATGCGCCTTGCCATACACACATTGAGTAAGCTGGATCAGCAGGTACACAAGACAATTAGCTGCGCCAATTACCTGACTGATGCAGATCATACCCAGCGCCTACTTAATGTCGACATTCCAGACCCTTTCTTCGGATCAAGTTTCAAAAAATTATTCAAAAACATGTCTGACATTCTACAACTCTTGTTTATTGGGAGTCAAATCAGGTAAGTTTTAGTCAGATCCTGACAAAGTCAGATTGCCCATTGTTTAGAACATTATGTTATTTAAACCGTGAAAATATGTGTGTCGTTTAGAGACTATACAATGTGGTGGAAACTACTTCCCTGTAAACTGTCTAGGTAGTAGACACTGAGAATAGCCGAGTAATTGTAAGACTATTAAATTCAGCTTATTAGACCTGTGGCATTTGAAATTGAAAGCAGTTTCAATAATTAATGCCATTTTCTTTACGACTTCGTCAGCCTGTTTCGAAATGGGTTTAGTATGGCATTTAATGTCATGGAACATTTGAATATGACATTTATTGTTGAGTACTACTAACACTTAGGAAACAAAGTGGTTAATATGAAGAGTTTAATGCTGTAGAAACTCTGTTCTATAGTCTATACTGGATGATAAACCATTACGGAAACAATATTAATAAATCTGTTATTAATATTCGATATTAAAAATAATAAAGTTGACATTTTTATCACATATTAAATACTTAGATTTCTTTTATCTAGTACATTTGTTTTTGCATAATTGTTTACAGAACATAAATTGAATCTTCAAAATGAACTTTTACATGATAATAATAATTATTTTGGTATAACATTATTAAGTGAAATAACAGGTAAACAAGCAATTGTGAAGTTATTATGAAATGAGATTATTTTGGTACGACAATGGAATAAATCTGGCTGTGATATACTCTGACAACAGAATAGGAAAGTCAAGATTCAGGATGACAACAAATGAACCTCAAGATGTATCTCAAAGCATTACAGTAATCAGCCAAATGTCTGTGTTATTACGATTCCCCTCCCGACAATGCACACCAACATGCAGTGCAATATCACTGACACAAGCAGTAGATTGCCATGTCCAGAGCAGTAGATTGCCATGTCCAGTCAGTCCCCGGACAGTCCCCGGACAGTATTGACAGACAATGGGACAGTATTGACAGACAATGGAACAGCAGCGACAGACAATTGCTACACAGAAGTGCAAGATCAGCAATTGACAATTCTAGTCGGTCCTGGACAGTATTGACAGACAATTGCTGCACAGAAGTGCCAGATCAGCGCTGTCGATGCCACACAATCACAGCCATCACCTGGCGGTATCTAGACAGTCCTGGAAACACAGGGGAAATACTGAACTGATCGTAGATCTGACAGCTCCCACCACTTGACGGGCCGGACATCCCTGGAGGAAGACACGCAAGTGATGCAATTACTTAGGTCAGAGGACGTAACTATGGTAACGCTGACCACTCCGACACTGCCGTCCTGTCCAGTCGTCCTATCATTTGTCCTGTCTATTCGTCCTGACCATCCAATATAACATACCACCCAGACATCGCATTCAATTGAGATGATCATTTCATTTTAATGATTTATTCAGATTTAATAAAATTATTAGAAGTGTAAAAATAATAACTCACAATACCAGTATCAATAGTTACAAAAAAATATAAATATTACCATTCCCAGTGTCATAAAACAATAACAACACTACCAGTATTATCAATGACAACTGCTATCATTGTCACAAGTGTTACAACACTACAATCACCAATACCATAAGCCTAACCTAACAGATTAACCTGGAATAATCAAATTCACCTCTATATTTACAATATTTACAATTTCCTCCCACAGGTATAGGGTTACGGCCCAATTCTGAAAACGATAAAATTCCACAACAATAAAACTGATCACAATTCTGACACTTCTGACAAGATATGACAAGATATGACACCAGCCAGGATATATTAGGTATATCCCGAGGACATGAAGACAATACCTACACCCAGGAATCAGTGTGAGAGATTGAGCTAAAGATCCACTAACAGTCTGTCATACCAGTCTGTGTAGAGAATGGTACCTCAGAGGATGTGATCCTGTCTGAAAGGATCTGATCCTGTCCTATGATCCTGTCCTATGATCCTGTCCTATGATCCTGGCATATCCTCCTGTATCCTTACCGTATTCCTGTCAGCCCTGACTACATCGTGACCACATTTCCGACAATTCTGACAATATCATGACCTGAATTTCTGACAGTTTCCGACTAACCCAATACGACACCCATAGAGCAATGCTATAACGTACATCTGTGAATACCATCACACTGGTAACACCAAGCAGCTGAAACTAGGCTAAGGCCAAAGCAGGAAATTACCGACAACCGACAACCTCGATTTTGTTCAACTCACTGTGGCGCTTCATGACAGTCTCAGATTCTGAGGACAATCTGGCACACTGACAGTTGGGCATCAATGACCTTGACCCTACATGCCAATGGCCCCGATGACTGCTCCCCATTTGCGCCCAATCCCCAACGTACTCCTCTAAATGCTCCCCCTTCTATGACGAGGTCGCACACAGCCTTGTACAGACTACAGGAAGAGGCTACGAGAAGGTGGAGAGGCAGAGAAGATGGGGAGGCCTTCGGATCAATACAATTATGACAGTCCTATACGATCCATTATCGTTTATAGCCGGCATCCATCACACAGGCCTCTGTGCTGTACTGGCAGTGGAGAGAAGCCTGGACAGATGTGAGAGAGGGAGAGGGGGACATTGGAGGGTTAGAGGGACACTGGAAGCAGAGGGGGACATTGGAGGGAATGAGGGACATTGGAAGGAGATGGAATGAGGGACATTGGAGGGAATGAGGGACATGGGAGGGAACGTGGGACACTAGAGGGAATGAGGGACATGGGAGGGAATAAGGAACACTGGAGGGAAAAAAGGACATGGGAGGGAATGAGGGAGGGAACGTGGGACTAGAGGGAATGAAGGACATTCGAGGGAATAAGGACATGGGAGGGAATAAGGAACACTGGAGGGAAAGAAGGACATGGGAGGGAATGAGGGACATTGGAAAGAGATGGTACATTGGAGGGAATGAGGGACATTGGAAGGAGAGGGGGACATGGAAGGGAACGAGGGACTTGGGAGGGAACGAGGGCAAGGATGGCAAGAAGAATGTCTGCCATGTATTTAGGGTTGCTGGTTATAACATAGTATAGGAGCTGAAGACAGCCTATGTTGAAGGCATTGTTATGATCATGTACCAAATAATAGAAACCTGTGAGATTGGAATACCATAGGAATCCAATAATTGTCCAATATTATCAACTGTCATTGTCCATCTATATTTATCCAACAATAACTTCACAGATATACATCTATATTTATCCAACAATAACTTCACAGATATCCATCTATACAGATTTTCTTTCCTACTAAAATCATAATAGAATAATTCCTTTCCTACTAAAATCATAACAGAATAATTCCTTTCCTACTAAAATCATAATAGAATAATTCATTTCCTACTAAAACCATAACAGAACAATTCCTTTCCTACTAAAACCATAATAGAATAATAGTATGGCATCCATGCTTATATACTATGCTAGAACACATATGCGTGTTGCCAATAGACACATAGTTATCGCCATAGTCAAGTGGCACTAGACAATATAGTTATATGTATTGTCAGGTCCTACTCTGTATCTAGTTATCCCAGTTGGCAAGAAATTATATCTACTCTGGAAGCAAAGTCATGGAATGCTCGGTGCATGCGATGACCTATGCCAGGAAGTGGGAGGTCAGAGGTTGGAGGTCAGTTACTAATGGCTGCAAAGTGCAGTCAACGTTGTGTTGATGAGATTATCTGAGGACCGGGATGACGGGCGCATGACTTTGGGATCAGAGCCCAAATCCCATCAGCCTCCATCTTGTTCAGGAGTCGTAGTTACCAATTCCAGGAAGTGGAATGCTAGCAATTAGGATACAAGAGTAATGCTGTGCGGAAACCTGTAGCGCTGATACAGGAACCTGTAGCGCCGATATAGGAATCTGTAGCGCCGACATAGGAACCTGTAATGCCGATATAGGAACCTGTAACGCCGATATAGGAATCTGTAGCGCCGATATAGGAACCTGTAACGCTGATATATAGGAAATATCTAGAAAGCTAGTATATTGACACATTTGGAATGGCTTGGTATTGACACTGGATCCTTACTATTGACACCATTATCATTGACACTTCGATCCTTAACATTAACACCTGGATCTTAAATTTAGTCAACTAGATCCTTAACATTGACAACTGGATCATTAAACATTGACATAACATGGCTTAACCAAGACATGGATCCATCGAAAATCAAGAATTGACCTAATACTTTTAAATATGTCGATCAATAATAAACAACAAATCAGAATATAACCACTGCATTGTAACAAAACAGTAGGTTGAATCCCATCCATGGTGCAGATACACCCATATCAACACATGGGAACACCTGGGAACTATTCATGATAATGCAATATACCATTATATGCTTGAACCTCAATATAAACATTACCAGCCCTAAGGTTAAAATTTCCAATAATCAAAGAAAATCAATGCCGATCTAGAAATCATCACTGCCCTGGTTAAACTACATCTACGGTGGTCTGAAGGGCTGGCAGAAATTCAAAGCACCAGGATTTTTAAACACCAAGGTTCACCTCTGAGGTTGTGAAACTCGACTTAGCTTTGTAATTATGTTTACATAGTATAGTATACCCCAGCTTGGGGGTCTATTCCCATACACAGCCATGTATCTTCTGAAATCAAAATCCTCGTCTGAACATAAATGTAAATATGTACCCACGAATATATGTGAATAAGTCAGGAAGTCGCCTTTTACATCGCCGCGTAAATCCCTAATTACCGTGGTAACAGTACAGTATCCGCGTCCATACACACGCGTTCAGACCATCCAGGCGCGATGCCACAGTTCAGATACACAGCTTGTATATTTGTCTTACCTTTTTCTGTGTTATCCGTTTATCTCCAAGTACATCCAAGTAAGTTCAGTGTTATTCCAGTCAAAGTAAGGGTCCGCTGCAACAGAAGAGAAAATAGCTTGAACCGATTCCACGTGCCGATCTATCGACCAATCAATTTGAAGTGAACATCAAGCGGAGTACATCAATTATTGAAGCCGTCCTGGTGTTGTATGATGTGAGATACGAGAAAGTAAACATTGCTTGTTCCCTGTTATTCCACGAGGAAACAGTCACCTTAATCAATCTCGCTGAGTAAATACGAGGTGTTAGGACACCGGTTCCGCAGCGTGCCCAGCACCCACGGCGACCGACACCAAAATCGACTTCAAAAATAGGCTTCCAATAAACCTGCATGCAAAATATATGCTCGTATCCCACGGGGGTGATATTTGAGGCTGGCCGAGGTGTAAGTCTAAACATACATCTTCAGTCACTGCACTCCCCGAAGAGCTGCTTTCAAAGCCTACACTCCTGTACCACGGGGGGGGGGGGGGGCAAGGAACTAGGCTTCCGTATTCCTCGCATGCAGTACAACCCGTACACACACGCACGCAGATGCTACTTCATTACAATGCTAATGTCTGTTACAGAACGGCAGCAACAGTGCAGTGTTGACACGGGGGATTCACTTGCAGGATCGTACCACCGCCAGAATGGCGACACAACCAGGAGGGGAGGGGAGAGCGCGAGAGGGAGAGAGAGAGAGAGAGAGAGAGTTCTGTACCCGCGTCCACGCTCCCGGAGTATACACCACGCTACACCTCCACGCACACGGCAACAATAGCTCCACAACAACAATCCATTATCCCCCTATTCCAGTACCATTACCAGGTCCGAACTCGGGACCCCAAACCCTAAACAGTAATCCATATCTGAATGCAGGCTTCACAATGGAACATAGCATGTACACACCACTTCCTCCAGCCACCCCTGTAGGTTTTCACGAGATGTTTCAGGTTATTCCATAACAGTGAACAATGAACGAGATGTATACCTCCAAAGAACAGCCAAGGCTTGCATCCTGCCAGTGACAACAGCAGCCATCCACTAGTAGCATGTGCACAGTACTGAAGTCCGACTCTATCTGGCTGAGCTCTTGCTGTGGTGTGTCTAAGCCTAGCGCTGAGTTAACCAGGCTAAGGGTCCTGACTGCAGCCACAGAGAGAGGAGAGAGAGAGCTGAAGGCTAGGGATATCTACTGCTAGCTTCTCCCTTGTGCACAGGCCTGACTCAGTTAGCCATGAATGAACCATAGAAGAAAGAAACAGTTCTCCCAGCCGGGCCAGCTGTCAATCACTCCCCGTAGCCACGCACTGTCTGCCCTCATTAACCAATCAGAACGCTCCTCAGCCATGATTGACGGGTCGGGGAGATAAGAGAAAGGGGAGAGAGGACTGTCATTTAGTGCCTCTGTATAATGGGGTATTGTTGAGTCTGAGGTCCTACAGTCAGCTTTATGATGATTGTCACTAGGGGCCCTGCTTAGAGCTTGGGTATTGTACTTGCCTTATAGCGAAGGCGACAAGGAGAATTAAAGTGGCCCCTACCATAATTACTTTATTGCAGTCTAAGCTCAACGGTGACATATTGATATATTTTACATCGTAAATTACGATTGTTTCGAATTAAATACTTGATTCCATAATGGTGGAGGCTTACGAGAGTTGCGTAGCCGAGTACCAAGGGCAGGTAATTCAGTTACTCATACGCTGGTCATTTCAAATTTAACCAGTTCTGACTTTTATTGGCATCCTCTAGTTAGCAGCTTGTTACCACGACTACTATGTAACTAAGACAGTAAGTGGAATAGGACTTCCCACCGACCTTCACCCTTCATCCCTAATTCCTTAACTAACGTAGCCATTATTGATAAATTCATATAAATTGACCATAAATAATCTATTCAATTTACTATTTGGCAGGCAATGGCTTAATTCCATTATATCTAATGCTTAGTGTGGACGTTGATTAGGCTGTAGTGCTAGTACAGAGGGTTTGGCGGTGGTCGTGCTGACTCAAAGTACGAGTTTGTATCTTAACCCGAAGCTGATATCTCATCAACCAATATATAGACTCTGTACAGTTGTTAAACTTTAAATTTCTACACCTTTTTGTTCCTCAAATGCCTGTACTGGCCCCATGTCCAAACATGTATTCTAGAAATTATAGTAAATATAGATCAAGATCAATATTAAAATGTCCATAGGAATATGTTGTGTGAATACTACCTTTTTAATTTAAAACATAAAACCTGTACTTGAATATACACTGTATTTACCAATATTTTCATTTTTTTAAATTTAACTATAAAATAATATTTATATATTTGGTGCTTCCTCAAACAAACAAACATTACTAGACCCTAATAAAATTACCCCATCATAACCAAGACTCAATCATAAACATTCTAATCATCTGGATTGATAGTTGGACCTGTGGTATAGAGAAACATGGGTGGCAATAACTCACAGATGTGTAGAAGATTGCACCTAGGTGATATCGCCCTCAGGACAGCATTATAACGAGGACACAGGGGAGAGTTATGGTCAGTCATTATGGTCAGACAAGGTGGTCAAATAATGGCCAGATAAATACAGAGTGACCACCCCAAAGCTTATAAACTGTTAATTATAGATCATCTGGTGTCGTAAAATGGGGACAAAACTGTAAAATTGACACCGATACTCTCATGATACTTTCCAGATGACTATATACATGTATGATCTGTGTAGATCAATGGTATTACTATGGCAGTAGTTCAAACAATATATCGCATTAAAGTTAGAACTTGTGGTAGTGGCCCTTTAAGTGTGAACATTATGACATGTCAATCATGCAGTTACAATATAGTTTCTAGCAATATCATGTTACAGTATCAATATTTATTTATTTAATCCCGTATTATATATTTATTTATTGATTATATGTATCAATTGTTACTGTACATTCCAACATACTTATTTGTAAAGTTTACTAGTTATTCCCAATGATGTATTTTACTGATGAAATGTTGAGTGATTAATTTATATTTTTAATGTATTGACTTTTTTATAACTGCAAAAGATACAAAGGTATATTAAAACTGAACAAACATTTAAGTAAGGACAAACCTTATGTGGAACAGATAGGTAATTAAAATGTGTTATCAACTCCCTCATGTCCAATCCTGACATAGCGTTCCCATGTGGTCAGTGTGTATAAACAATTAAACACCTCACACCAGCCTAGACTTGACCATTGTCCACTGTGTCAGCGAAGATTGCTAATTAGCTGTGATTAATTATCCATTAATTAGCCATTCACAGTTAGATTGGCTCCATAAACAGTTGGGATTCAAACACAATTGCAATCAGATGCTAATTGGAAAATCTGGCGATTGTGAGTTCAGGGAATTTTGAGATTCCGAACAATCTTGGTTCCGTGAGGAGTGATCGTAGTTTTGAGACAAACTTATCTCAATGTGTCATGAGGTGTCACACTAAAATATCACTCATTGGTTCTGGGATTGCTGAGAGTACATTCAATACGAGGTATCAGTGAATGACATGTGGTGGAAGGTATCAGTACTAGATACCATGGCTATAGATTGGTATGTGGCCATTGAAATACAATACCATATACAATTTCATATACCAAATATACAGCTGGTACTTCTTCATATCTGTCATCTGAGCAATGCTAACGATTGGTCACTTCCAATTGGTTATATTATGACCAAAGACAATAATTTATACCGTAATTATTAATGCCAACAATGATTGGTCACTTCCAATTGGTCAAGTGACCAATGACAATTAATTAATAACGTAATTATACATTTTATTATGAAAAGTAGTTATTTACAATGAATGTATGCAAAGGTATATTTAATATATTAAAATCTATAAAGATTTCTCATACATTTTCAGCAAGTACCCCATTAAACATATCTGACATTTTAAAACCAACTATCAAAAACTGAAATTCTAAACTTTTGAACTTCTCGTCCAACCACTCGAAACCTGTTTCCACTTGGACTTGACATCATGTAAAATAAATTAGCCCTGAAAATTGTTAATTTTAAATTGACATATATTGACAGGAGGAGAGTGACACATGACTTGTTAATTGCGCAATATACACCAGGATTGGACCAATCACTGGCCTGGATGGCTTGTTACTTTCCCAGTGGGACGCCCCAGCTGTCAACGTGAAGATTATGCAATGTAATTTCTCACCCATAGGGCTCTTCCTGTCGGTGGTAATTGTACACAGATTAGTTGACCAGTGGTCTAAACATCGCCCTGGTATTTACTGGACACACTACTGACCGAGGCGTTGGTAAATAACGCCACTATATTCCGAGAATCGTAATTCTTCCTGTCGCGATCCTCAGCTCTTTACCCAGTTAGCATATTGACTCTGATTAGAATTCACTCGCACTGGTTGTGTCAGATGCACTCTGAATTAAACGTCTAAATTATCCTGTATTTATGGAATTGATAGATCGTATTTGGAATATTTTGCAATATATATTACTGTGTTTTCTAACAATGGGCCATGTGTTGTAAATTGAGATGAATGTAACAACTTGAGAAAAATTTAACAAATTGAGATAAATGTAACAAATTGAAATAAATTTAACAAATTCATTTTCGGAAGAGGGATACTATATCACATGTACATCAAAATGTACCATACCAAATGTAATCTAATAACTATGTATAATGACTGTCAATGTACTAGACATCTGAAATGTTTTGCTGTCATAATCTCTATTAATAGCTGTATGTTACCACTGTATGTTACCACTGTATGTTACCTCCAGAATGTCTTCATGATCATCAACGCGCTATCCTACAGGTTGCAAACATCCACAAGTGAAATTTATTCCAAATTTGTAATCCATCTGTACATGAAATCGGACAAAATTGATCTGCAAACTGAATAATTTCTACACGTAATACCATTTCTGTCAATGCCATTTCTGTCAATGCCACTGTTACACAGTCGAATTCAAATTGAATCAGACGATGATCACTTCTGCCATTAGCATAAGCTGTGCATTGTGACATGATGTTACTCTACTTCTGCTGGTTACGTAGTTAGCGCCAAACTGCCATCAGGAAACCTGGGTATTTCCCACAATGCACTTTAATAATTGCCGTTCTGGCAATGACTTCTGTTACTCAATCATGGCACAGCAACGCGATATTGCACATCTCGCGTCGGAATATATCAAAAGTACCTACTCGTTTTTCCAATATTCATATTAATCTAAACTTTGTGACAAGATGTTTTTTTGTGTTTCCAATATTGATATAAATGTAAACTTTGCAATGACATTTTTTTGTATTGCCAAGATATGGCCCTTATCGACCTCCTACAATTCCATTTTCTCTTACTATAACATAAACCATTTTTCTAACTGCAAGTACCATGTATACATATATAACCAGATAATAAGACGTCATCTTTTACTTCCTATGCGGCGATATCACCATGTCTCTGACAGTACTATCTATATTTAAATACACCAGAGGATGGCCTATTTCCCAGATCTAGCTGGTTCTGCCACCATCCGTAACACATCCATCCTGCCATCATCCATAACACATCCGTCCTGCTACATCCATAACATATCCGTCCTGCCACCATCCGTAACACATCATTACATCATACTTAACACCAGCTAGTTTGCAATCCTGCTTTGGGACGTTGTTAATGAAATACTGACTTGTCTAACAAGTTTAACAATTTACAATGTACTATCTTATTCAATGTGTCTTTAAAAAAACACTATTTTGCAGAATTGGAGACTAGAAAAATAGCATCTTGTTCAGCCAACTTAACAAAATATTATGTTATTGAATAAGTCTAATTACATACCATAAATATAATAAAATACCATGTTATTGACTGATCACTGATAATAATGATCTACCAACATTGGGTTTGAAAATTCTGAATAAAATACCACCTTTAATTACGTACCATAAATGTAATAAAATACCATGTTATTGACTGATCACTGATAATAATGATCTACCAACATTGGGTTTGATAATTCTGAATAAAATACCACCTTAATTTTAACACAGAAGTCTAGACAATGTATTGAATTTTGTTCTTATCAAACACCACTACTATGCAAATACCAGCTACTGCTAAAAAAATACTATTTTTCTAAGCATCTAATGAAATTATCTTCCTGCAAAATTTAAATAAAATACCACGTTCAAAGTAGAATGAACTACCATCTTGATTGGGAAACCCATTGCAGGCCGATCTTGATAATCGTAAGTGGTTTTGTAAGTGGTTTCCGCCGTTGGAATTGAAAGACAACCAAGTTACTCAATTGATGTAATGTACAGAAACTACAAGACACCGAGTTGCATCATGAAACCAACACTACAAGTGTGTGTGACTGACAGCTAGAAGGACAGCTTGCACAACGCGCCATGACATATGTCTTAATTAACATGGATTGGGGTCAAGTAGGTGATACTGACATTGGCCACATGCAACAGAGGTGTGTGTATGGTTGGGCTGGTGGGGGGCTGGGGGATATCATCGATATGTGCAACCCACAGGGCGATATTGACGACATCCACACGTGCAATGAACACCCAGGGAAATATCGTCAATATACATTACCCGGCAGTGACACAATCTCTTAACCAGGAAATACGATTGTCTGGAAATAATTACCCAGATGAGCTAACCAGGCACCCAGGGCACGGGCGACAGTCAGTGACAACACAGTGATGACGGTGACGCAAGACAACCACAAAGGATAACAATCTCCGATAATTAATTGAAAGATTATACAACCAGATAATTGCGGAAAACTGAGTCATTGTGGGTTGTACAATTGTATCTATAACCGTATTACAACACAAGATTTCACATTCATATTTATCTCACCACATTTACTGTTACTACCTGAGTATTGGAAATCATTAGTCAAGAGAAAAAAAACCCAATCATTTCTACTTTTGAATAGTCTGTGTTACTTTCATCCTTTGAGACTACGGATAGTCAAACTTTTGAAATACCAATCATTGTTTTTCTAAAATTATGAAAAATGTTATTATAAAAACAAATATTAATATTTCGTCCAAACAATCTTTCTTTTTCAGAAATCCTGAAAATTATTATTGTAGGCATAAATATTAAATAATGTTCATTACACAGCACTAAATTTCTTCAATACCACAGTATTTATCTGACGTCATTATCTTTCATTTTCTAAATTACCTAAAAGAAAATACATAAATGTATTACCTTATTTTTAATAACAATATCAAAGTACATAGTAATTACAACGATAGCAATAAATTAAATAATAACTGTATTAACATACCTAGTATATGCTTATTAATATCAGTAAGTAGAGAAGACAAAACCAATGTAATGTATACAAGTCAATTGGTAAGAATTACGTGACCTCAAATTATTACTTACTTTGAAAACACCATGCAGGCTGGCTTTGACATTCAACTGTTAGCAATATTACCCTGATTACCGTGTAACTACGTAATTAATATTCACAATTCTCTTACAAGAGGTTTTTATGTTGACCTCAGACTGTGTGAACATATTTACTGCGGAATACGGAATACATTGCAAGACCTCGACAAGTCTTCAGCAGCCATTGTGTTAGCGGGCATGCAAATTCCACCGCATAATTGTTGGACGTAATCTAAATATTTGATCAAAATGTAAGTACATGCAGTCAGACGTGTTTAACACAACCGCTGCAATAGGAACACGAAAGCCAATATCTTAACGACTTTCGGGTGTCGCAATAGCTGCCAAATTACAGTCACGACAATATAGAAATATCATAACATAGTCTACGTTGTCATGACTATGTTTATCGAAGTTTTACGAGGTGTGTATATTGGAATGTAGGCATTGGATCACAAAGTAATAACAAAAAAATCTTTCTTCAGGAAATAATAATAAAATGTAAGGTTTTATTACATATGTAAGTATTCTTCCTACATTCTTAACAATATTGTGCAAGTCAATACTGCAGATATAGTATTTATCTTATAAGGAAAGAAATAGTGAAAGTTAATTTTTTTTAAATATTCGTGTCAACAAGGAAGCACATTCACAGGATGTTGTTACGTTCAATCGGAGAATTTTGACGCTCTGAAATTACTGAAGAATTCAACTTGCACGTTATCAAGCTCTATCTCATCTCATGATTTTATGAGCAGATTACGACAGACATATTCCGAAAATGAAGGAATTTCTTTGTTTTTCGCGGTGAAAATATATCCTTTCTTTCACAATTGTTGATGATAGTCAATAAAGATTGTTTTAAGATAACAAAAATTGTGGCATATTACTATTTTTTTTAAGCAACTTGACACGACAAGTGCGGACTGTCTAAATATGTGTTAGCATTCTGGTATTCGAAACCAGGAAAACATAGATGTTTTGGAATTCTTTTAGGACAATTTCTTGGATGAGGACAACTACGCGTCCTCATAAATATGCGTACGTCTTTGTGTACAGTTACGTCTCGGTGCACGATCCTTTAGCACAATAGCATAGCTAATTATTAACGGTATTCACAGTATTTTTGACAGACCAAGAATGATAACGAACAATACATTTGCATACTTGGACTCAGAATAAAACACATGATACCGCTCACACTATCCCAAAGAGGTTTGAACTCAGATGGAGACATTTGGAATGAGAACAAACACGACAGTTATGAAATCACAGAGACATATGTTCTTGCCAGAACATGTATTTTTTGTGTGTGTGTGTGTGTGTATTGGGGTTTAAAGTCGCTTTCTAGAATCTTTCACTAATATCACGACTTGTCAGTTTAG
>JAUTBV010014349.1:0-22182 GCA_032361325.1 Lepetodrilus fucensis | reverse complement strand
TGTGCGAGCAAACCGAGTTATGTCCCTTTGCATCTATTATAAAGAGCCGTTGGCCGTATTTGATTTAAACCCGACTCGCAGAGGGGTTGCAGTGAAGATTTGTAAAACACACAGCGGTTGAAAGCTTTTTGGAAGTACAAACATTATTTTATGTATGTCAAGTGAATATACTTTGCAGTTATAGCTAAGAACTGGTCCAAAATATCTGTGATATTATGCCTTTAAGTATAACACTGATAATTTCAAGGGGAAATTGAAAGTGATATCTTTGAGATTATAATGTGCTGAAATATTACTTCACTGCAGATACTAATTTGATATTAAGTACACCAACAGTGTGATAATATTTGAGGTGAAAATGGAAAGTTATATAATGCTCCAAATCCTTTTTGACATGACAGGTGTATTGATATCAGTTTGATAATGTTTGAGCTGTCGAATGTCGCCGCTTATGGCCCGATATTCCTGGATCAGGTCACATCAACATTTGTTATCACCTGATATTATTGTTATAATTTGATATCATTGTTATCACCTGATAGGTGGCTGTAAATAGTACATGCAAAAGAGAGTGAAAGTTGAAGGTACTACCAAGCTGTACTGTAAATGGGTACTAATGTGGACCTAGTCAACTACATCATATCTTCACGTATCATCTATACTCCCTTGTTACTATCTATACTAATACAAACTTTCCACAATGTCTACCTACTGCATTAGCTTTAAATTCTCAAAATAACCCAGACAATTTGCTATAGAATTTTTTTACACCAATTTTCAAATAGTTATGCATTCTTACACAGTCTTACGTCATATTTTATGTGTCATTATCATATACATAAAAGATGAGATGAGTTTTCATGTTGATAAATTGCATAATTCTGCCTGCAGAATTGTTATGACTCATCTGTCGTAAACAAGAATGCTTATTATGTATATTAATGCTAAGTTAAATAGTTTAATATATATTTATTTATTATTTTAAAATTAATTCTTTATGTAAGGCAAACGATGTGTTAGATAAACATTGATGAGTAAGAAGCCTCAATTTCATTTGAACAGAACTATTATTATTACTGGTAATCAGATATATATTTTTTTTAAATAGATCACGTAAAACATTTACATGCATTTTTTAAAGTTTATCATACTCAACTGCTCAAAAGGTATAAAATCTGTCTTTGTATGCAACATACCTAAGGCTAAATGCAAAGACAATCTTTTAAGTTGATTCCCCGGAAATTCCACACTTTCAACTTTACACAAGTGCATGTTATTCACAACAAATTAAAACTGCATTAAAAAGGTGGAAATAAACTTGACATGAATTCCTTTTCCCTTTAAATGGATGTTGAATGTGCATCTGCAGTTATACACCTTTACTGATGGGGACTCCACCCAACTACTAATGGACAGTGAACGGGACAACAGTAAACAGGAGAACAGTGAATGGTGAATCAGAGAACAGTGAACACAAGAACAGTCAATGCATGTTCTGTGGATGACTAACTTCAACTGGAGTGTTTTATGTGTAGTTTTCAATTTGCATCCAGCACAGAAAGTCACAGGTGTTCTGTCATCTTAGTACAAGCAACAGCCAGATGACTTTGATACACATCCGAGACGATCGGTCGTCACACCAGGCCGAATGAATTTGCAACAATTCTCACATTTAAACCTACTGTGTTGACTTCAGATGACGTTGGAGTAGAGATGCGAGAGAGAAAAAAATGAAAAAAATGTTTAAATGCTATTAGAGTTGAAAAAGTCAAGAATCGACAAGTGGCGAATTTTCGTGATTGTGAGTAACATAGGTATGCTCTGGAGAAGAAAAAAGACCTACATGCTAGTGACAGACCTTGACACTGGTAAACAAAAAACATCTGTTATTTAACAACATGTGTACATTTTTGTCGTCGTCTCTAACATGTTTTAAGGCTTAGCTATGTTTCATACAATGTAAGTAAAAAAAAAATCAATTTGATGTTCCACCACAATAAATAAACACTAGCAATTTTAAGATGTAGTAAACATTTAGTAAACATTTAGTAAACATTTAGTAAATATTAAGTAAATATTAAGTTTTGTAAACATTTAGTAAACATTTTATAAACGATTATTAAGCATTTTTAAACATTAATTTTTGGAAACGTTTTGAAAATGTTTGGCAAATAAAAATATAGTAAACATTTAGTAAACATTTCATAAACATTTCATAAACATTTCATAAACATAAACATTTCATAAACATTAAATTTTGTAAACATTTAGTAAACATTTTATAAACAATTGGTAAGAATCTTTTAAACATTAATGTTTGGGGAAACATTTAGTAAATGTTTGGTAAACAAAATATCTTCAGATTTGCTTCTATTTGTACAGAATTTAATTTCACTTTTACCTGTAGTGTACTTCTGGAACCAGGTTATACACTGAGTTTCTAATTACTTCTGTAATGGTTTTGTTCATTACTGTTTGTATAATATAGTGATTACTTGCTCCATTCAATTTCAAGGGTCAAATGCATATTAACCAATTTGTGTCCATTACATTAGCTGAGTGATATAAGGTGTAAAGTCCATGTGTCTTGTGTATATAGACATCCATCTGTCTGATATATCAGACTAATCGCCTGTGTATATTAGATATATTATATTTAATGTACCTACCATACATGCTGTGTATACCAGCTATTATTAATTGTTACTGTACCTACAAATTTGCAGTGTACTTACCGGTATACGATTAATAATAATAATGCACACATTTTTATTGCTCCAAATCTGTTCTCGAAAGTTCTCATTATACAATCTTCATTGAATTACTACAGGAAAGTATATCATTAAGAGCATCAACAACTTTAACGAGTTTAACAGATTGCATGCTACATTAAAGTTTCATTTGTTACAGTAGTAGTTATCAATACTAGTATCCTTCACTCTGCTTTGTAGGCCTTTCATTCCTGTATGTATTATGGTTGTTATGCTTTCATGTAATTATTAGGACCATAATCAGTTGGCTTTAAAATAGTATGTCCTTGGTCTGTCAGTACCAGCCAGTGGTCACAGGTTTACTGCAACATTCAATGCTACAGATGTTACAAGTTTCCTCCTGCCCTAAGCTGTGCTATAAGTGAATTAAAAAAGTAAAAAATATTAAAATTAATAGATTATAGTGTTGGACAGGGTTTGATATTGAGTGGGATATCATTTCATTTAGTACCTAAATTGGTATGTATTTTAATTTTATTTTTTAAAATATTTACAGTATTATCTTTCGAGTGAGAAAAATATTATTTTAAAACAATACTTAACTTCATCCTGGAACAAGAGCAGTTTTGCGAATCCAAATAGCAATAATGTGATGACAGGGGAATAGTATTGCACATCCGTGCAGTGGTGACGAGATCTGTTTGCAGAGATCAGTATGTATTTGATGTTAATGTTGACACTGAACACACTGCAGCATTGTTAGAACCACATGCATGCATTACATCACCATTCTCTAGCACTTTACGCCAACACTTTTTAAAACTAGGTGTGGAAAAAAGGTGGTAAAATATTTATAAACGGCTTCACATTTAGATTCCATCAGGTATATGTTTGCATGTAAAATGTCCACGTAATTGGAAATGGCAGATGAAATGTCCTCGGAAATTGGATTATATTTTTTCAATTATTTTTTGGTAAAATGAAAATTAATTTATTACATAGTCATATCCAATGAAAATAAGGCTATTTGTCACCAGTGAAAATAACTTATTTTTACTGGTGAAAAATAACCTAATCAAGTTTTTGGAAAATAAATAAAATATGGGGGGAAAACATTCTATAGCACTTTACACCAATGTAAAATTGTGTAATACACCAGTCATAAAATTGTGTAATATCCCTGAAACTTTAATTTCTGTTGTACATCCTATATAATCTGGTTTAATATCTGCATTTGGCCTTGGCTCATGCTGTTAACAAGTTGTTGTAGGTTTCCCTCCTACCGCAAACAGATTTCCTGTAATACTACAAGAAGTACCCCCAACTAATTCACTCACCCACCATGCAAACACAAATTAGCTCTTGACTTAGACATGTATTCACTTGTTGCCAAGTATACTACTAGGGTCCATTAACCCTCTTTTCACAGCTCTTTATGGCATCTCTGGTTGCCTTCAGCATGGAGAGGGTTAATTGAAGACAATGATTTTTGGGCATCTGGTTGCCTTCAGCATGGATAGGGTTAATTGAAGACAATGATTTTCGGGCATCTCTGGTTGCCTTCAGCATGGGGAGGGTTAATTGAAGATGATGAATTTCAGATAATATCTTCAGTAGTGGTTGTATTCGTCATTCTGAATTTACTATCAGGAGCTTCGTGACCATGCTTTATCACTATGCGTATTTATCCCAAACAAGCATTTCATGGTTGCTATTAATCTGGACTGACCGCAGCAATCAGCCAAGGGCTACAAACCTGTGGTCAGCTCAAGGACATGGCCACACTGGCACTCCATAGGTCTGACCACTGTCCAGTAAGTCAACAATAATAGTTTATATACAGTATCTAGATTGGTCATTGGGAACAAAGGGAGGCTACTGGATTGGTGCTCGTCACAAATGGGTGAAAGATTCCTGAAGCAATGTTAAACTCCATAATAACTGTAAAACTGTATTACAATGGCTTAGCGGGAACTAAAATATCTTCTAATTTGGTCATTTCACATCATTAAAATCGTGATTGAAATTAATTTCAAATAAATATGTTGAATAATAAAACGTTATTGACATGCTATGAGCATATTTTTAAAAAACCACCACACAATATTCAAAATAATATTTTTTAAATTCCTGAATATGTTTCCTTCTTAATTCAATGGTATGCATGACATAAGTAGAAACTTGAACCTTGAACTTCAAATATGTGTTATGTAGAAGACAGAATCTTCAAAATGTATCAGTAATCGACTGTATATATCATTGGTTATTGATGGACCCAATTAGTGGAGGCATAGTATACATAGCCACTGCGCTGGACATATACATACCCATCTGTCCCGCATACCTCTCTAATGGCTTTGACATGTTGTGTCTGGTCAAGCAGAGGGTCAGTTTGTCATCCATGTGACACGTGCGTCCACTGTACAGAGAAACAGAATGCAGAGCAACAGAACTCCAAGCAGTAGAACACAGAGAAGCAGAAGATAGAGGTTCAGAGCAATTGATAGGATGCAGAGCAACATTATATTGAGAGCAAAATAGCAACAGAACAGAGCAATTGACAGATTATAGAGCAACATAATTCAGAGCTACAGAACCGATCAGAATAATGTTCAGAACAGAACAGAGCAACAGAACAGAACAGCAGAAATGAGCAAAAGAACAGAGCAACATTACGGGGCAACAGAACTCAGAGTAGAGCAGACAGAACAAGGATCAAACAGAACTTTGAGTATCTCTGAATTGAGAGAAGTAAAACACAGAGCAGCAGAATTCAATGCATACATAATACAGGGCAACGGAAAAGAACACCAGAAAGAGCAGAACTCGAGACAACAGGACATAGAACACAGAGCAGCAGAACACAGAACAACATAAAACAGAGCAGTAGAAAAGAGAAACAGGAAACAGGCAGAAAAGAGTAACAGAAAACAGCAAAGGTCAGAACAGCAGAACACAGAACAAAGAGCAGTAGAACACAGCAACAGAACACAACAGAACATATAGCAACATAACTTAAAGCATACATAAAACAGCAGTAGAAAAGACCAACAGAAAACAGAGCAAAGGTCAGAACAATTGAAACCAGAGCAACAGAGCAGACAGAGCAGACTGAGCAACAGAGCAGACAGAGCAACAGAGCAGACAGAGCAGACTGAGCAACAGAGCAGACAGAGCAACAGAGCAGACAGAGCAACAGAGCAGACAGAGCAGACTGAGCAACAGAGCAGACAGCACATGAAGCAGCACAACTTACAGCATCAAAATACAAAACTGAGTCAAAGGAACAAAATTGAGACCAGTTGTATTGAAAGCGGCACACACTTACACTGCGTAGTGAGTGCCCACAATCTGACTAATCAGTCGGCAGTCGTTATCTGTGCACAAGCCTTAATCTCTTACCTATTGTGTACATACACATTGTGTCTTAATAAGTTCACCTGAGCACGGACTCAGTGTTAGGTGGAGATGGACACTGCCCGTCTCTGGGACGCAGTGTGACTGGATTCAGTGTTACAGAATTATCTTGTAGTGGTCGCATAGTGCACCATAGTGTTACAGAGTCATCTCGTAGTGATCACATATTGCACCATAGTGTTACAGAGTCATCTTATTATGGTGGTGTCATAGTGCACCATAGAATTATCTCCTGCTGTGGATGTTAGATTCTGATATTTGGATAAGATACTGAGACTCTGGACAAAGTTTCAATGAGGACGAGGTTTATGTGGGATGTGGTACTGAGATGGCACTGTCTTGCTGCCGATCCAACGACGTAGATTTCTCCTTGTTCTCTCACTTTGAAGAGACGCCTCAAAAACTGCAATATTGGTGTACGAGGGATACAGGCCTATGCCATGGAAGCTCTCATGTGATATGCCAGTATTGCGACTGTGACATAATGTTTTGTCTGTGTTGTCGATTTCGTTATACTCTGGATTTGACCTCAGCATCCCAGATTCCTAAAAGTGAGTCAGACACACGTACAAACGTAGATAGCTGGTGATGAGGAGCTGATTGGGAAATAGGCTACAAGATTGGGAAGCTGAGTAGCTCTTGAGTAATGTAGTAATGTTAGTCACTTGTTTGGGTTATATATACTGGAGTGTGTTTACAAATCTGATCAGTTATGTCAGCGTTAGTACGAAGCCTACAGCATTGTGCAGTTTCTCATTGGTTAAATGGTACATCACTGATTAATGTTTACTCTGAATACAGTACTGACGATGGTTGTATTTTATTGACAAAATATTTGGATACTGAGATAGTTTTAATGAATATATTATGTTATGTTCTCTTATGTGAATTTCAAACAATATATTCAAAACATCACTGTCTAATATTTACCTCTAAAATACTCTGTTTCTTATTTCATTTTTTTTTAAATGAATTTGAAAACTACGAGGTATATGACTGGTAACATAGGCCTGTATTGTCTACACTCCAACATTTTGATGCAATTAATATTGATGCTCCAATTCCTGATTTTTGTTTGTTTGGTTTTTACAGTTTTTACAAATGTAGTCTATAAGATGTAGTCATATGTTCAAGAGATGCTCAAATATTAACTATCAAAATAGCACCAGTTCTGGGTGTCCATAGAAAATGGCCATCATGAAAACATCTGCCATCTTCTCCAAATCATTAGTCGTCGCAAATGGGTGAAAGATTCCCACAGCGACGTTAAACTCCATATTCACTCACTCATTCACTCCAAATCATTAGGGGCTACTTTTTCTGTTTTCTACGTGTATCTCTAAAACATGTCCTGTAATTTAAGATCATATCTTGAATACCCATGAATACCCATACACTCTCCATTGTTCCAGGTCATGATAATAATGGTTACTTATAATGTGCCAAATCCTCCCCCCCCCCTAAGGCATGCTCAAAGTGCTATATTAGTATTCCTGTGTGCAGTCAGTGTTCCTTCTCAACACCCTGGGGAATATATAACCAAACTTGCAATTTCCAGCTAGCGCTCCAAGGTTATCATTCACATGACCATGTCATGCATACCCATACAACTTCCATTGTGTCAGGTCATGAATACCCATATATCTTCCATTTTTTTCAGGTCATGAATACCCATACACCTTCCATTGTTTCAGGTCATGGATACCCATATGCCTTCCATTGTTTCAGGTCATGGATACCCATACGCCTTCCATTGTTTCACATTGTTGTCATCACCTATGGGTGAAATATTCACTGCGACGTAAGGGCATTAATTAATTCATTCATTCCATTGTTTCAGGTCATGAATACCCGTACGCCATAAAGCTGAGTCATGTGCGCGACCTGCTGAAGCCGAAGGGCGACGTGGACAGCGAGGTCCTGTCCAACATGGACTCCATCATGGAGGAGTCACACAACACCAAGGTGGAGTTCATCCTCAAGCACAAGAAGTCTCCAAAGAAGCACAGTCTTGGTGAGCCTCAGGGTCTTCAAAGTGTGAACCCTTCAAAGCTAGTGTCATCTCAGATTTTCACAGATTAGCATTACTAGTATTACAAGTTGTGAGTCTTGGGGTCTTCAAAGTGAAAGTTTCAAAGCAGGTCATCTCTGAGATTCCTGGTCATTACAAATTCCTTTTTATTTAGTGTACTTGCTAGATTCAAGGTTTTGTTCACAAATTCCCATATAAAATTTGAACTTCGGCATGAAATCATATTCAAAATGTTTCGTAAACTCAGGACCAGGTTATAGTCTTCAAGGCAGATTATTATTTTTATTATTACCGGTATTATTATTATTATATTTAAATGTTATGTCCAGTCTTTAAGGCATATTATTATTATTATTATTATTATTATTATTATTATTATTATTATTATTATTGTGGTAGTGGTAGTGGTAGTGGTAGTGGTAGTGGTAGTGGTAGTGGTAGTGGTAGTAGTAGTAGCAGTAGTATATGATATATTTTCAAGGAAAGAATGCCAATGGCGCCAGCGTAAAACAACTTTCATAATAAACTCACGTTCAGAAGCAACCATTCGGCCTTCATCCTATTAGTTAATACCTAATACATACATTCATCCTTTCAATTCAAATACGTAGTTACTGAAAGTTAAAAACAGGACCTGACTTTGTGACGTTTGGCGAGTCCTAGTGACATTTGTGGTCAGCTTGGAAACTAGAACAAATATTTGTCCCTTGCTGACTTTTTGGCAGATGTTTGAGGAACAACCAAAATAGTCGTGGAGCAATCAGCTGCAATTAGAGCACTGTTTTAATTGGCAAGGAGGTCTTTCTGACCCCTCCCTGTTCCTCCAATACCTTCAGACCGTCACAACCAGGGAGGGACACTGACCTTGGCTTATCTGTCCCATTATTTGTCCCACTGTCCACTGTTTGCTGCTGTGTTTGGTTTAGCTGACCACAGTGTTTGGAGTTCATCTAGATGCTAGCTGCCTAACAACTGGCATTGACCTCTGACCTCTCCGGGGCTAACATGATCAAGAATGCTTCTAATTTGCTTGGGACAGAGCTTTTCTTTTTGTTTGCGTTGTCCACCCAGGTTCTGTCTGTCGGTATTTTTACCATTCTTTAATTTCGGCCGGTAAACATATTCCTGAATTTCCTCATCCTTGTTGTTAGCGTCCATGTTTGAAAATACCTTTGACATCCTTCAAACTTAATTGTATGTTTGCCTTTTGCTTAACAGTGATTTTCGCTGAATGAGGCTGTTTGAATGGGTTTCCCCTTATACAAACCTCCATATACAATATGATTATTTTAGATGTTAAAAGTACATTGTGTTAACTTGTGTTCAGCAAATTGTTTCTAAATATTATTGAGAAGACTCGCTTGTAGGGCATTGCTCTTTTGCTAACATATTGAAAGTAGTATTAAATTGTGAAATATGAATTACAAAGAAGAAAAACAGCATTGTCATCTCTCCTTGTTTTAAATTGGTGGCACATTTTTGAAGCATTGGAAAGAAAATAGTAATGCTAATCTACATGTGAAATCTTCTACACTGTTGCTTCCAAAATTATTGTGAGTTATTGAATTATGAAATATAGTGAAATATATGGTAGTAAGATGAATATTAATTTCATCATCCTTTAATTTTTTTATTTAAATTATTGTTTACACATTTAAAACTTTCTACTTTATTTGTTATTGAAATTAGTAGATTTTTAATCATCTTTAGTAAAATTGTTATAATCTTTCAGTTTTGAAGTCTTTTTGAAATAAAACAATTTTTGTTGTCAAACATTAATGTGAGTTTCTGCTTAACAGAGGACACATCTCAGAAGTCGCTGAAGAAAGCCAAGAAGTCACCGCTGTTGACGCTGTTCAAGAGGAACAACAAAGACGACAAGTCATTCTCCGTTCAGAACAGCAGCAAACCTGGCAAACTCTTCGAACGTCCTCTTACCGACGTCTGCGATGAAAACAATGAACCACCTAAAGTAATCATGGTACGTATGACACCATCATATCACTGAGTGTTATACCCATATCACTGGGTGGTATACATGTACCTACATATCGCACAAATTCTGGCTCACATATTTTACTCATGTTACCAATCTTGAAAAGTTGGCATCTCTGCATGTTTATGTAGCCAGGTGTGATATAAGATGCTCCTACTGGTCTCGATCCGAGGGGTTACCCCTATTTGGCTCATTCGGTAGAGTGTTGGACTCACAATCCAGCAACTCAGGTTCAAATCCCAGGGTGATCAGCATGATCCCTGTTACATATGGGTTACTGTACAGTGACAGATTTCTAATCTTCACTATTTGATCTTGCAGGAGCTCTTAACAATATTGTTTCGAGAAGGGCCGTTGACAAGCGGCATTTTGAGAAAGTCACCCAACGCACGACAGATACGAGAGCTGCGACAGAAAATGGACAACGAAGAGGAAGTTGATCTCGACAGCTACTCTCGATGTCTCATCGCTTCTCTGACCAAGGTAAGCCACAACTTTGTAATCCTGAGTTTAAACCAGCCCAGAGACCCAGTCACCAGCACCAAGATTTAAACTGTTTTGAGTACGATTTCATGCTCAACTCAGTTTTGTCGACACATCTCCATATAAAATTTTAGCTTGAACCCTGAAATTGTACCTACTCACAAGTTTCACAATCTCGCCCAGTGTAACAGCATTGAATTTTCTTATTCTATATTTTTTAAGTTACTTACTGACAATCAATGTTTGTTGTTTCGTTTTTTCAGGAATACTTCAGAACTCTTCCAAATTGTCTCCTTGGGGAGAATCTGTTTGATGAGTGGGTGAAAAGTGCAGAGATTGCTGATCCAGATGACAGATTAGAAAAAGTTATAGAGTAAGTCAATAACCTCTATAATTAATAACAATATAATAATAATAATAATAATAATAATAATAACAATAAAAGGCTTTGTGGACTGTTTTGCATTAAAACCATTCATTAGAAAATCATTTTAGAACTTTTTACAGTCTTTAGAGTGGCGATACAGTTATCATCCTTGGTCTTGTCAGTACCAGCCATTGCTCACAGGTTTACTGCAACATTCAGCGCTATGGATGTTGCGGGTTTCCTCCTGCCATAAACTGACAAGTTGTGATATTAGTGAAAGATTCTAGAAAGCGACTCTAAACCCAAATTAAAAAAAAAAAACACATACAAAAAAACATTTTTATTAAATTTATATTTATTTTATTTATATTTTTACAATTGTACAATTGTTTTATTTTTATATTTTGTCATAGTTTTGATTTTTTGTTATCACAAAAAACAAAATGTTTCTCGTGATTAAAAAAATCAAAACTATGAAAAAATATAAAAATATATTTATGTCCGTCATTTTACAATTTCCTACATCTGTTCTGCATCTGTTCCAGGCTGTACCACCAGATGCCGCTGTGCAACCAGAAGCTGGTCAAGCTGCTGATGTCAGTGTTGTATCAGATAGATCAGCATAAGGAGATCAACATGATGGGCGCCAACAACATCTCCGTCTGCATCGCGCCCAGCCTGCTGTGGCAGAAGGTGGACGACCACTCCAGCATCATCGTCAACAACCTCATCGTCAGCGTGGTGGAGTTCATAATCAGCAACGCATGCAGCATCTTCGGGGAGGACACGCCCAACCTGCTGGGAGAGGTCGACCACAAGATGAGGCAGGACTCCGGGACAGACTCAGACAGTCTGAACAGTAAGTGTAAGGACAAATTTCTACTAGCATTCTACTACATAACAGTGTGCTGCAGGCGGTGATAGTGCAATGGTAGAACGTTTGGACTTCAGAGGCAAAGCCTCAGGTTTGAATCCCGTCTCGAGACCATGACAGCAGTGGCTGGGAAAGTTAGCTTTATGGTGTGATATTGATAGGATGCACTGTCTGTAGAGTGACAATGGCAATGCAGTTATCATCCTTGGTCTTGTCAGTACCAGCTGTTGCTCACTGTGGTATGTGAAAGAAAGCATCTCTGAACCCCAATTAAATAAAATTAAATCTAAATTAAAAGAAAAATTAAAAGAAAAATTAAAAGAAAAATCCAATTTTAGGAGTCTGAAATTGTAATTTGTAACCTTTTGGCCAAATGACTAGAAATTATAATATTGAATATTTTCTGCTTTTTTCAGATGGCTTGAGGCGAGACGACTCTTCCGTGGACAGTCTAGTGGACCGAGACTTGGACGCAGGAGAACCAGACTCCAGTCCCAAGATGGCGAAGAGTCACCTATCTCCATCCAATCTCAGTCACGACTCTGGACTCTCCCACAGCGACACCCAGCTGAACGAAGACGACGACTACGACAGCAACGACTGCAAGTATCGCACCTCTCACTACATGGACCAGGACAGCGACAGGATGGACATCTACTCACGGGACATGGACGACCGCTACCTGGATGGACAGAACCCAGTTCCTCCTCCTCGGTACCGGAGGAAAAAGGACTTCACGCAGTCATCCAGCTATGACAGCTACAACTGCCAGTACTATTCGGGATACTCCTCAGGGAGCCGTCTCACCCACTCCCTCGACCCAGACGTTCTGCGGCAGATGCAGCTGAACAAACGGATCTCGTGTGACTCGCTGCACAGCGTGGAAGAGAGCACCGAAGGGGAGAGCGAGCACGAGTACCCAACCCATCGGCCGTCGTCCTCGGACATCTACCTGATCAAATCCGCCAGCGGGGCTCACCTCTTCCTCAACGACGAAACTCTTCCACGGGTGTCGTCGTCGCTGGATGGAAATTCGAGTCGGTACGGCCGCGACAAGCTGGTCCGGCAGTCATCAGTGACGAGTACGCCCCCGCTCAGTCCTCACTCCAAGTTCTCGTACGGGAGTTCCTACGACAGTGTGTTGTCAGACTCCTCCTTCATGCCGGACTCATCCCGAGGGAATTCCATCAACTCCGCGCCGCAGACGCCCGAGGAGTTCCCAGACCATGCGTTGTCATGGACGATTGAGGAGAGGGAGAGGTCGAACTCCAACCCGACACGAATGCATTCCAGTATGTACTCGTCCGAGGCCGCCATTCCCTCCAACACACTCAGTGCTAGCTATGGGTTCTCTCTCAACTCCATGAAAAACATGACTTATTTAGTATCTCCTCCTGCATCACCTCAAGTTGAAAGGAGGCTGAAGACGTCGTCGGAGATGGTGAAAGACCCGAGTGTGAGACATTCTATGCCGGCAACGATGTACAAAACCACCGTGCAAAAAGACGTGCCAGTGTTGGCGTCCCCGCAAATTTCGATAACGTTGTGTTCTAGCGGTTCTGATGAGCGGCTCGATGACGACGACACGAAACGAGGAGAGTCTGTGGAGGTTTCTGTTACGTCATCTGCTGCTGCTGTCAAGCAGAACTCTATCTCCAGTCAGAGAGTATCACCTAGAAAAGACTCGAACCCTCTTAGAGCCAGTCATGACAGTGCTATCATATCTCAAATCAGGAGACATAGTTTCGAGACGTCTTCACGGAGCGACGACGACTTTGAGTCGCAATGTTCAAGTGTGTCGGACGGTTCGTCGAAATCTAAAATTCATGTAAGAACATTCGGACACAGTTCCGACACAGACTCTAATCAATTGGACACGAGCGAGTGCAGGAGACCGAACGCTCCGCCATCATATTCAGAGGCCGTTCAAAGGAACTATCTACTCAAACACGGAATACCTCTGGAGATATCCGACCAGGATACCAAGAAGCAGAAGGAGGCAAGTGCCCTCGCCAAGAAACTGTATGAGAAGTCTGTGAAGCAGTACCTGGGTGGAAGAGTAGGAGGAGGAGGAGTAGGTGAAGGAGTAGGAGTGGGAGCTTCCTCCAGTGACTCGGAGAGTGGAGGAAGTGTCCAGATGAAGCAGACGTCGCACCTGAAGCAGCATATCGAGCAGACGAGCGATCCTGTCATGAAGACGTACAAGACACGCGTGGAACAGAGCTCTAGTGTGCTGCAGGTAATCAGTCCGGAGGACAGCGACATCTACGTCACCCTGAGTCCGCAGAAGTCTCGTAAAAACCCTATGGACATATATGCCCAGTCAATAAAGCTTTACGAGCAGGCGAAAGACGAACCAAAGAATGATTCCAGGGAAGGCAATCAAGTTACTGTTTCTTCCAACAAGACGGACAAATCTAGTGCTTATTCTAAATCGGCCTCCGGGCCAAAAATGACTTACGACATTGATCCTTCTCGGAATTTCAACAAGACTGATTCTTCTTCTTCTAGAGGATACTCCAAGTTAGAAAATGTTCGGTCTGTTAGTCAGTCTGGAGGAATTGTGAATGTAGAGTCGGGCGGTGATAGAGTGAAAACGACTCTGAACGTCCCGAGCGCGAGTTTGCATCGTAGTTTAAGTGACTCTGCCAACAGGCTGAACAAACTACGGAATAACAGTCCGCGAGTGACGAGGCGTGATCACTTCGAGAAGAGCATCAAAGTGAGGCAGGATGGCGTGTCAGACTCCAGTTCCAACTCAGTCCACAGTGTTCAGAGAACGATGTACTTCTATCAGCCCTCCGAGGAACCGAAGAGTCTGTCATCATCGTCATCATCATCGTCATCATCCACGGTGCCTCAGTATTCATCCCGAGTGTCCAGTCAGAACTTTAGTAGTCCAGCATCCAGCGTCTCCGGCAAGGAGCAGACGAGGTCCTCGACGCGGACCTCTGTCACGGTGACTATGAGCAGCACCTCGGACACCAACACATCTTCCTCCAGCAGCAAAGACCTGCCTTGGAGCGTCAGCAGGCTCAAAAACATTTTCGACAAGGAGAAATCCGGCGACAATGCCGTAACCGCCCATCCCGCCGCCACGTCCCACTTCTATTCTCCGGAACCGAAGATCTCGCACTCGGTTACGGCCGAGACTTCACGCCCCGGTCCCCCGCCATACAAATCCCCACCCCCATTCCGCCGCCTGGCAGACAACTCTAGACTCAGCACCTCCAGCAACAGCAGTAGTGGCAGCATAAGTATTCTGAGTTCCTCTCCCAAGTCTCGCTCCAGCACGTCTTCCCGTAGGTTCGGACCTCAGTCACTGGACTACAACTCCTTCTCCTCGTCCTCCGAGGACCTCGACGTGTCCAGTCTGTATTCGTTCAGGCGGAAAGAGAACGGAAGCTTTTCCGATCAGGAAGGTGCTTATACGGACATTTCCTACGTATAACGGAGGAGTTGTACTTGTGACTATATAGTGCTGATAGATGTGCGTGCGTGCGTGTGTGTGTGCGTGCATGCTGAGAACCAGTATCGGTGTGTGCTTTGTATCAGATTGTGAACAATCCCTGGAAGTGAACAATCCCTGCTGGAACCTTTTTGATATTTGTAGCTGTCTGATTACCTCATTTCTGCTTGTACTGGCCCACTTGCTTAGCTACTCAATGTCATACAATCACTGGTAACTTCATCGTCGAGGGTATTGTTTCCTGAAGTTCTTGCATCTACTATGAGACCATAAGCACTCTCATAGCGATCTCTTATTCATGGTGATCAGGAGCCCTATTCTCGAAACGTTCTTCAGATCTTCTTAGCTTAAGAACGTGAATAGCTCATGCTATAGGTATCCTTAAGATAAAGTTAAGAACGTTCTTAAGCTAAGAAGATCGTAAGAACGTTTCGAGAATAGGGCCCCTGAAGCTAATCTTGTCGACAGCCAAGTAAACTACGAAGTATATTTTAAAATGGTAAAACTAGGAATTCGTTTTGAACATTGATTTCATAACAAACTATAGCCAATAGGTATACATAAATTGAAATTTTATAACTACAATAAAATAGTAACACAAACAAGTATTTATGTATCGTATTGTGTATCATATCATAACGTGTAAATCACGAATCGTAGTATAGTATCATACAAATGTGTATCGTTGCAGGCCTAGTAAAAGCAAGGTAATATGGTAAGTTCCAGATATTTGCAATAACCATTGAGAACTAAGAACCATATTTTAAAGAAGAATAAATAGACAAACATATACAAACACAGACACAATATGCTTGCATAGTAACATACCCATCGAGCACTATTTGTAAATTTTATTTTTCACACGTACAGTAAATTAGCACTCGACCCATAGTAGCTGCCTGACTGTTACAGCTAGTAACATTCGTAATAAGGCATGGCACAATCTAAACTATCCTCGTACCTTGCCCCGAATTTATGAAACGTTTTTGAGTACGAACTCAAGCTCAACTCAACACAAATCGTAAATTTTAAGTGTGAGCAAGAAATTGTACTCAAAAAGTTTCGTAATCTCTGAGACTTGAATCGTTTAACGCACCTGAGTTTCTAAATATTTATTAAATTTATTTTATTTTTTATTTTTTCATTTATTTAGTTATCGTCAAATAAAAATAAAAATGTATGCATAAAATGAAAACTGTCATAGTATCCTAAACATAAAACAAACATAGTTTGCATTTTTTTTCTTGAATGTGTCAGTCACTCGGATACTGAAAAGAATTACTACATTGTGACAACATAATGGTTTAAACAATGTATTAAATCAGTTTAATTATTGCTTGGAAAATTATTACCAAATTTAATTAACATAAACATGGCACTGTTGCTCTGAAGCTTAAACAATGATTGTTTCCACGACGATGCAAGACAACAATATGTTAACAACAAACCAGTCACACTCACCAATCACCGATAAATACATCCACACACAAAAAATAGTCCATAATATATAATACTAGTATAGAAAAGTTAGTGTTCAGAAAAACATAAACTTGTCCCTGACACCAATTTATCAATTGAAAAAAATATGAGGTCTATTTAAAATTAAATGGACACGACATTAACCCTCTCCCTGCTGGATTAGGCACAGACACTTCTCTTTAGGGCATTTCCAGTTACCTCCAGCATGGAGAGGGTTAAATGAGTTTCCATTTGATACCATCTTTATGAAACTTTGGTGTCCAACGAGCCAAAACGTATGATATTAACACTATTCATGACTTGGTATCGGAAATGGTATCGGGGAAAAGTGATGTTTACCATAGTGTAATAATACATCATATACATATGGACTATTTTCACCGTTGTCAAGAATTCCACGAGTATCACATCAATGACCCACTCCTCGCAAATTCAAATATTAACCTAATACATGAGATAATTTGGTGCAGCGCTTGGCTTCATTCTGTCCACGTTGACAACTTCCTAAATGGTCTTGGTGCAAGATTCCCGCTGCGACGTAAACCAAAAACTCCCTCCAGATACTGTTTCCTAGAACTGATCATTAGATGCGGAATCCTTTGGAAGAAGAATGGAACCACCATTGCCTAGACCCAGTAACTGATGTCTGCGGTCGTAAAAGATTCTCAGGCGTGGTATTTAAGGAATTCCTTCAATTTGATCGGCAAATGAAGATGGTCGATTTTCGGAGTCGCCAAGTCTTTTCTGATCTTCATTCGACAGATGTGGAGTAAACTGGATGGCTTCTGGAATCCTGAATAGAATGTGACGTCACCGGATCTTGTCCTGGAAAATAAACACGGTTTGGTATAAGATATAGGCCCCCATTTCTCAGAACACTCGTGGCTAGAAATTACAATTTAAAAAGAAATAATAATAATAATAATAATAATAACAATATAATAATACTACTACTACTAATAATAATAATAATAAATAATACTAATAATACTAATAATACTAATAATAATAAATAATAATACTAATACTAATAAATAATAATAACAATAATAATTATAATAAATAAAAAATTAAAAAATTAAATGCATATCAAAGCAATGTCCTCACCCAACAGCTAGCACACCACCCCCAGGGCTGGCCGCACAGCATAGAGCACTGTTATTGTCACAGATCATCTCTGGGTCTTCAGGACTGTCCATATTCCAGATCCTCACAAATCTACAAGTGACAATCGTGTGGTAAAATGTTACAAACCAATATATCCCTCCAGGGTGTACACTCCAACCATAACACATGTCTCGTCACAAACACAAACAATGTGTGGTAAAATGTTCTTCCCACACCTACAAGTGACAAACATATTGTAAAATATTCTGCCTTGTTCCTTTGACAGAACAGTGTCATAAATTACAACCCAATAAATTACAACTGGTGACCTATTCTCGAAACATTCTTATGAAAAACATTCTTACATACTTCTTAGCCTAAGAAAAGTTTGTAGCCATACCATAACAATTGTGAAGAACTGTTTTTAGGCTAAAAAGTTCATAAGAAACATTTCGAGAATAGGCCCCTTGGTCTTGGAAACAAGGGGAGATAATCACCACCCACCCATCGTCGTTGACTGATGCGATGTGTTCGCCATCAGCTGAGAATGTGACAGAACGCACGTAATGGTCGTTCGCCCCGCCGGCGTAGATTGGTCGTGGTGGAGGGAATAGGTGCCTGATAACAAAAACAAACATTGATTTAATTTAATATACACAGAATTAGTGAGTTATTAAAGTTCCTTATCAAGTGTCTCTTTCATGAAGAGCTACAGGCCCTGAGCTGACTATTTTTCATGTTCCTCAAAAGGGCACTAGTCCATGTACAGTACCGGGTATATGAAAATGTGAATCAAACATGAAATCATATTTAAAACAGTTTATGAACATGCTCCGAGATTACAAAATGTTGAGTACAAACTCATGCTCAACTCATGCTTTTCTTCACAAATCCCAATATACATCGTACCAAATCGTACCAAAATACTTCCGCAATCTTGAGGCCATTTCTAGTCTGAATCTCTACAAAACAGGAAATCATACTCAAAACAGATATTCATCTGAGGGCCAGGAACCCCGAGATTACAAAATGTTTTTCAGTACAAATTGAAAATAATATAATGCAAAAAAAATCTTTTAATAATCTCTACGCCAGGTCGTGAGATTATGGAACGGTTTTCCAATACAATTTCATGCTCAACTCAACATCTTGCTCATAAATTCCCATATAACATTTGAGCTTGAACATGAAATTGTACTCAAAGGGCTTCGTAATCTCTGCACCATTTCTTAGACGTACCCAAACTCCCGCACACTGTCGCCTGTGTACGGATCCCAGATGATGACGCGGGTGTCATACGAGGCTGTCGCCAGGAGGGCGCCATCACGGGAAAACTCACAACTGACCACGTCGTGATAATGCCCTTCCAACCGCCGCACTATGGTAATGTTGTTGTCTTTCACACCCCACAGCACAACCTGGAGAATAAACAACATTTAACATTAATTTTGGCTTTTAGAATCATGATTCAAATATGATTTCTGGCATATTATTCTACAAATGGTGAAATGTAATATAACAATCTTAGCAAATAATAATTTAGCAGAAGAAGGTTGCGTTCTTAAGAACTCGCCCCCAGATTACGAAACATTTTTGAGTACGATTTTATGCTCAAATCAAAGTTTTGTTCACAAATCCCCATATAAAATTTGAACTTGAGCATGAAATCGTACTCAAAATGTTTGCAATCTCAGGACTAATTTCTTAGATTCTTGCATGTAGTATTGGGAAAACTCTAACATGAATGAATCAAGGACATCATTGGTCACATAATTCAAATGTTACAATGTATTTCAATGTAAAGATGTTACAATATCATTATGAGAATTTAATAAAACCATTTTTTAATATATCTGAGGCTGTCAAATAGTAAGGTAGGTAGATATTTTATTGCTTATTTATTGTTACGATTTTATTTAAATTATTTGAATAGAAATTAATCTGAACCAGTTCTGAATATCAAATTTTTGTTTTTATAAAAAAAAAGAAATCTATAAATATATGTTAATTTTGCATCAACATCAAAATATCTTCATGTCTCATAAAATGTGTGCCTTTATTTCTACAATTTTAGCATGTTGTGTTGCTATAAGTACATACAAACAGGATTTTCCATCTGAAAGTGTAAACATCAAAGCTTTGACCTACTTCATGTTTGTATTACCTACTTAAGCATTCCTATCAGTGCACATGTACCTTATTTATTTATATCACAAATTTGAGCCAACAGCAAATCAACAAATCATGACCCAGATCAATTGTTTTTATGGACTACATGAACCCATCGATTGCTCCATAGACATACCTGTAGTATGTCAACATAGGTGTACACTATACACATCATTTCACCCTATAGCTGTGTGTGAAACACAATTGATAACAGGGCCTCCTTTCAGTAAAACCCACCAACTCATCCTGCATCACCCACCAACTCATGCAGCGAGGTGGTGACATTGTTAGACACATTAGGGCTGTTCAGTTTGCTACGGGCCAATGACCCGGCAAGCCCTTTGACCATGTTGACACGAAAAACATGCTTGATTTTCCCAATATTTGGAATATAAGCTATATCACAGCTGGTATCTCGTAAGCAGCGAGCTCAGAACGTGGAAATTGGGAAAATCGAGCGCGTTTTTCGGGTCAACAGGGTCAAAGGTAGCAAAATGAACAGCCCTATTGTCACTATGAGTACAAGCTACAAACAAACACAGACACAAACAGACATATGACGTCTACAGATGTCAATCATAACATCCCTGACATAGTTTTGGTGTCAATGCCAGAAGTATGTATGTTATGGTATATCATTGGCTAGTAATGTTCAAGCATGCATAAATATCTAGATCAACACGTGTTTCATAAGTGTATTGATCTTACAAAGTCAGCCGAAGTCTTCCTAAAGTGCATTTACATGACAACAACAAAGTTGTATCTCGTCGAACTGGGATTAGACTTAACCATAATGAAGGGAATTAGTCCATCCCCCGACCCCACCCCACCCCCCACACACACACTACCCTATATTGGCATTGGTATTTACAAATTAATGGATAGATTTGTTTCAATATGTAAAAACATGACAGATAATTTTAATTTTGCTTGTAAAATATAAACATGTCTACAAATTCAAAAGTCCCCATACTTTAAATGCTATATTTTGTCTGCATATTTGATTACACTAAATTACTACAGTAGTACATGTGTGTTGCCAAAAGGATGTAATTTGAGGATGGTCACAAATGCTATTAACCGGGGTAACAATAGCGCTTAGTTTAAGTGTGCTTTCGAGCGCGGATATTGTGCACTGTTATAAGTGGACATTATTATGAAATTCTATTAGCAGATTAGGGTTGAATCAATTATTTAGAATGGATCAGTTACATGTACAAATGGTAAACAGAAACCGCCAGCCGTCGTAAATTCTCCACACATGATCCATTGTTATGCTATATGATCATGTTCTCTCAGACGCATACTTTTTCTTTGTCTGCATAACATGGGGTGTAAACCTGTGATACAATACTTCGGATATGACAAGAGATTTCATGCAAGCCTACAACAAGCAAAACTCTGACAAAGATGTATTATCTCAGGGAATAATTGAAGTATGGATTACACATTGTTATAAATTATAATATAATATACAGATATAAGAGAATACATGGTGTTTTATGTTTAGAATTGTTGCCACGTTCATAATAAAGAATTCAGAAATTTGTGTGATTGAGATCATCAATAACATTTTCAAGTTTCAAATCAAACCATAATATACTTTCATAATTTAAACCTGAGTAATTGTAAACATGTTAACCCTCTCCCTGCTGAAGGTGACTTAAGTTGCCCAATCACATGCAGAAATAGAACACTTTGATTTTATTTAGCAGGGAGAAGGTTAAAAGGCAATAAACAATTGATTTGAATTGAATTGAGATGAAATTTAGTATAAAAGGGTCAAACATGTTCCCTATTCTTTGTGTATGTTTATTTTTATATATCATTTTGTTAAGAATATTCTGTTTGTCCAACATATATGTTTTTATGCACACAGATCACATTAATATTTATGAATTATGTGTATCATAAACACAATAATAACAATATCAAATAATTTCGTAATTTCTTATTATTTATTATTCCACATACGTGGTGGATATCTACTGTGTATTAACAATACCATAATCAACAGTGTTGATTATGCCTTTTGTCGAACCTGATTGGTTAAAAGTTAAAACCGGATCTACTTTCGC
>JAUTBV010014238.1:0-22194 GCA_032361325.1 Lepetodrilus fucensis | reverse complement strand
ACATAACATATTTGTGGGGAATTATTTGATTCAATAGTCTGACATAATGCATCAATGATTTTAGTCTACATTTTATATGCGGCGAATTAATATTTTGCCGACGTCAAGTATAGATGGCATCATATAAAACGTGACGTCACATTGCCATCTAGGAAACGTTCGTTGATTGAAGTATGCATGCAATGTTTTGGGGTCACGTGGACCAATCAGATTGCCGGATTCACATGATATTTATTTATATATATTTGAATGCAGGCCTATTCTACTTCACTGGAGACCGTGTATAATACATACATATTTGGGGCTTACTCAAAGTTAATTCAATGATCAAACTATCCAAGGTGGGAAAGTAACAGAAATAACTTTCAAGAACAATCATCAAAGGTGCATTCAATGCATCATCTGCAATGTACTTACCACCCTGTATTAAACTTAACACTAAGCGTAAATGTAAAAATAATCAGCTACCTTCGTGAAGTAAAACCACCCCGAGAACATATCTCAGTGGTTATCAATACAAAACCATGTATGCTGTAATTCGGAATGTTAAAAGCGTGCAGTTAAAAATGTACAATGGTTTAAAAAAACTAACTTATATAGGTATAACATTCCAACTATGCGGCAACCTTGGCTGAGACAACTTACAACATAACTTACAAGAAGACAACTATATAGATTGTAACAGAATTGCTATATACATTCAATAAATAGTTGCCAATTGGTTTGGCATAGCAACATACAAAACGAATTGATTCCTTAAATCAGAAGGCAAACTATTCTAAAGCGTTTCTATTTAATATGCACGTACAAATTGTTGACAGAACAAACCGATGGCAAGAACCATTGACAATCAATTTTCTAAATTCAATTTTCTCGCCATAATTTCTCTGGTAAGAATTGATAAGGCACCCGGAGAGTTATGGCAAGGATAGGTTATATAACATTATAGTTAGCAAATAATATAATATGGGTCGTGAGATGGGACACGGGATTCATGAAACTTAACTTACTGCAAGTTGGCTTCAAAGAGTTAAACGTTTAGTTATCCACATAACAAAGCTCTCATAATCACGTACTTTCTGACACAGAAGCTATGTATATGTCTGCGCTATAACGATGAAGTTATGTCAAGGACACAAGATCTGTTCCTACAGTTGCAATGGTAGAACACTGTCAATATTGTCCCCTGAATTATTACTTTCATATCCTTAATGGGAATATTCATAGAAGAGGTAAAAAAACAACAACCTTGAATGGTCCCATGCCAACATATGACAGGCTATAAAGTGTATACGACAACCCCATTGAAGTCTAGATAGGTAGTGAGGTATTCATTTCAAATTCAGAACTGTTCACCCTCAGTTTGTTCTTAATAACAAAGTCGGCATGATCTATTACAAACGACGGACAAAAGAGGGTCTTAACTTGATAACTTCGTACTAAAAGGAATCAGTCAGTTTATCAGCAGCATGAATCTCCTCTAAATAGATGCACTTGGTCCGTGGCAAGTAAAGAGGCAATTATGTGGCTCGAGGTCTACTCCCCATGGTCAGGTACAATATGTAGTGGTGAAGGGGGTAGTAGGTTGGAGAGGAGAGAGGGGGTAGGGAGGGACAGAGGATGAGAATGTAGAGGAAGGAGAGAGAGAGAGAGTGAGAGAGGGAGAGAGGGAGGAGAGGCGAGGAGAGGGAAGAGAGGAGAGGGAGGGTAGGGAAGGACAGAGGATGAGAATGGAAAGGAGAGAGAGAGAGAGAATGTGTGAGATAGATAGAGAGAAGGTGAGGAGAGAGAGAGAGTGAGCGAGATATAGAGGGGATGAGATATATATATATATATATATATATATAGAGAGAGAGAGAGAGAGTGAGAGAGATATAGAGGGGATGATATGTAGTGAGAGAGAGAGTGTGTGAGAGAGAGAGAGAGAGTGAGACAGAGGAGAGATATACAGAGGCGGATACAGATACAGATACAGAGATAAGATATGTAGATATTGAGAGATGGTGAAATGTAGAGATATATCTAAAATATATAGATACTGAGAGAGATAGAGAGAAAAATAGTAAGGGAGAGAGAGAGGGTGAAGAAGAAAGGAGGGTAGGGAGGAAGGAAGGAGAGATGTTGAGATCAGAAATAAAAAAGAGAGACAGTGGAGAGAGAGAAAGATAAGAAGGAAGGAAGGACGATGATGAGATGTAGAGAATCAGAAATAAATAAAGAGAAACAGAAAGAGAGAGATAGCGAGGGGTGGGGAAGGAAAGGGAACGATAGGAGAAGAGAAAATGAGAGAGAAGAGCCATAAAACTAGAGAGGGCGCATACATATGGAGCTTGATATATAAAGGGATAGATGAGGGAAGGGAGAAGCGATAGTTTTAAGGGTTATAGAAAAAACATATCATAGAAAAGGTGTTGCAAGAATAACCACGGAATTCCAAACAGAAAAGGTTTGTAGTGACATTGGCGAAATGATTGGATGACTTGTAATGAAGCATACTCAACCACGAGGACAACGTGCACATTGACGAACACTAGACAATATACAGAGTAACTTGCTTAGAAGTGAGATTTACATAAGAAAGCAATCCGACAAGAGATCTAGACTTGTATCACATGGACTTGTTATCAGCAATCACTCAACCTCCTAAACAAACCACGAACACATTACCAGTGAAGATGAAAGGACGTCTGTGCGATGTACAGACAGTGAAGTACTTACCAAACTAATAATAATAATAATATAAGGCTGGCGATATCAAAAGCATAAGGTATAATATTATATCAACGACTAGTATTATCATTTGGTATGATTGTAGGAACATAACACATATAAGCTATATACACAAACTTATACCTCGCTATTCTAATTAAACATCAGCAGCTATATCCTATTAATTGTACTAACTTTAAATATTACTCTAATGACGTACCCTGAACACAAACTCACCATCAGTATACTGTCATTGTACTGTTAACTGGTATACTATGAGATAACTATGAGATAACTATGAGATAACTATGAGATAAAACCTTTGCTTGATTTTCTCAATGACAGGGCTTTGGATCCCTACGGACAAATGATGTCTTGTTCTCGGTGGACTTAGAACTATCTCTTGTCTGGTAATGTAATTTTAGTTTCTTATGAACTGAACTGAAAAGACGGATTTCTATTTGTTTATGGATGCATCTATAGAACGCACCCCGGGACACACCAATAAACACATAAAGTTACCTACATGCTGTGACAGAATTATGCATTATTATTTTTTTAAATAAGGTGAAGTCAAACATTCAAAAGAATGTATGGGTGAAGTTAATTACGTTACTTCTGTACGTTGATTTTACTCATACGTCAGTTTAAAGAACCAATTGCACTTCAAGTTTGCACATGAACTTCTCCTGGCCACCCAACCATGAACACAGGCTGAGGACGAATCCCCATGAACACAGGCTGAGGACGAATTCAGCTGACTTTCAGCGAGATATATAGTTTCTATAATTTACTCAAGGGATGGCGTGTATGGTTTCAAGCGATCAAATCACCCGGAATGCGCTGTGACAACGGGAAACATGTTTTTAAGTAGCGATCGAGGCGAAAACGAAAACAAGTGGTGAAGGGAGTGCATTTATCGATTTGGCACATTTATTTTCACGCCATCAATTATAGAAAAGAAATGTCACAACATACACCCTGGCATCTAGCACAATAATCCTGCAGTACATTTTGTAATGAGATTTAACAATAATATTAACGAATGCTTTTAAGAAACAGTTTATGTCATGTTAAACAGTGGGTGAGTTTAGTAAAATAAATAAAAGCATTATAACAAATATTTACCAAAATAGGAACTCTTCCAACATAACTTGCAGCATATGGATTTCACTCCTTTGAACTTTCATTGGTGACCGGGATTAGTTTTCAAATCAGCCCGGTATGTAGAAGAGGGTATATCGCATAACTTGCACGGAGACAATATACTGTTATAGATAAGCTTTTCAGCTGAAGAATGTCTGCTTGACTATGTAACTAGCACAGCGGTAGCTATCAGGGGCGATGTTCCACGAATAATGGGGCAAACACACCACCCATACACATAACATATCTGTATTCCACCCACGCCGGGTGCTCGTCATATACCGGGTAGCATAGTCACATAATAGCCAGCTCTACAGAACTGCGTAAAGGGAGGTAATCCTGTACCATGGGCGGGGTTTGTTTACGCTACCGGAGCGGGTGTTTCACTCAAGTCAGCTGTGATCCGACTACTACCACGGAAGGACCAGTCTCCGCGTCTTCTACCAGCGAGATCTAGTAGTGCTAGTATTTATTCAAGAGACAATACGGTTTGGAGTTATATATTTAATAAAAGGCGTGCCGTCCCCTCTTTGACCGACAGCGGGTTCTAATAAGGATAGTACAGTTTTGTGACAGAACGGGCTCCATTTACATTGCATGGCCCGTCAATAGACCCGAAGAGCCCGTGTCTTCCAGAAAGCCAATCAGAACACTCACGGGTGAATCCAACAGAGCTAAACAAACTTGGTCCACATCTGTAATTGGTTGTCCCAGGTAGCCGTCAACAATAGCAGTCGCCTTCTCACTGTGCCTCCTTCCCAAATTTCACCTGATATTATGTTTGTTAAAACAATTTTGTCACGAAGACACTACATATCAGATGGACGACGGTGACACCTGCCCAACTCTGCGCGTTCATATCAATAGATTATGTTGTATTGACACAGCGTAAATATCCTGGAGAATTAAAAATGGAGTTAACTGTGTAATAATAGTGATATGTCTTATAATAATGTAACCGATATTATCCCCGATAATACTATTCATGGTATATTTAATTCTGTGGTTTCAGATTGCTTGTCGCGCAAGATCCAATTATGAGCAGAGTCTCTTGTAAATTAGGCTAATTATTAAGTCATCTAGACTAGCCTGATATGCATTTTCCAACTAATTTGGTTACAACATGTGAGAAGGAATCCATGGAAACTAAACTACTTCTCGATGCAATCGTTTGTAGAAAGCATCACATAATTACTTTCCTTCGACATTATGCTCTTTTAGAAAAAAAAGGCACGCATATCTAACGGTGTCATCAATATTAATTACAACTCTATGTTTTACAAGGATTAATTACTTACTAATGCAAACTGCATACAGAACGTTCCGATGAACCATTGATTAATGCATCTAGGTACCCGACATACCCAGGACTCATTAATATGTCATAAACCTGGATGGGTTGAAAACAGATCGATGCTGAAAACAATATGTCGTGGATGCGGGTATGATGGTTTATGCATCGATCTATCGATTTCTCCTATCGATTTTTGTCAATAAAAGATGAGAAGAAAGCGATTGACACGTGCCTGAATGGACGTGTAGCGAATACGAGATCAGTGTTTACAGGGAAACTGGTGGAAAGATTATCGATATAGAGGTTAGGGTAAGCCCTGGGGATAGTTGATGGTTTCTAGGTGAAAAGAGCCTATCTAAATGTGTGTCTTTGGGGCCAACGGGAGATAGATACATAACGTTGACAATTATTATTGAACTTTATGTTGACAACTCGGTATAGTTCACCAGAAAGTCATCAATAAGCAAGATGGTTGGATGCATGTTTGATAAGCACAATGGTTGCAGATTCTTCAATAAGCACGATGGTTGAAAGTCTGTTTAATGGGCATGATGGTTGTAAATATGTTCAGTAGCACGATGGTTGGAAATATGTAAGCACGATGGTTGTTAAATATTCTCAATGGTTGTTGCAATCATTTTCAATTGCAAGCCTAGCATGAATGAAATGTATGCCATACACTCTTGTTTAAAAGAGATTTCAGTAAAATCATGCTTTTATTGAGCTAATAACGCAGATCGTGTCTAGACATATTGATGTTGTTTTAAGTTGGTCGATGGTGCAGACAGAAGCCATTTAAGCATACAATGCCCCGATACTACCTACCTCCTCTTTGTCATCCATTCACCAAAACCCCACACATTCACCACCAACCTATGCACAACTCAAATATTCTAAGAAGCTGTAAATGAGCAGTGTACTATTATATATTGGGTTTTTTATGGTCATGGGAAGACAACTCTATACGGCTACCAAGATTTGCTGAGTTAGCATGATGATTCATCCCATTGACTAAATGACCACTATTGATGTCGTGAGCATGTCACTATCTTGAAATCGCTTGTCGTTAAATGACCCATAGGACAGAGGAAGAAAATCCCATCCATAAAGTGACAAATGTCGCGTTACACTCTCGCCATTAACGATATTTCACGCCGTCCTGGAATCTTAAACGTTTCCCCAGCTCCATTCCCAACCAGAAAGCCGAAGGAATCCATTATTGAGAACCCGCGGGGGATATTCGTTGCTTATTGTGACCAAGTTCCACTAGAATGAGATCTATACAATTTCAATGTTTTGCAATATTCCCACGAAAACAACTTATCACAGTTATGCACTACAAGCGGCCATAACGTGACCACGTGACCACGTGCACCGGACCGCCAGAACCGAGAGAAACCAACAAAAGAACCCAAGACCTGATGGCGAATAAACCCAAGGAAGTGGAAGACTGATTCGAGTAGCATTGTATGATGTTCCTACGACGCTATGGGTACGCCTTTGATTAGTCGGGTGTGACGGACATTGTGACGTTGACAAGTGTCAAAGAGCAGGCTCATAATCTGAAGACGTGGATGTGGATCAAACTAGCCTACGATCATAGTAAAGCGGTCAATATATTATATTTAATGACGACGTTATCATAAACTGAACCGACAGACGCTTCAGACTCGAGTGGACTCTGAACAAACGGACGTAGTAATGTAGTAGTATACTTTACGATTTCAGTCACGACGGAGGCACTATTGGATTTAAGATGGACTGCTTAGTTAAGTATCCAGACTATAAACAGATCATGTTTAACTATGGCTGTTTAGATGACGTCAATGCCATGAATTCATAAAGTAAAATATAATTATTTCCGTCCGAATTATGCTGGTACAATTTATATGCTATCATGAATATGTGGTAGGGTATTTGAATTCTCTATTGCTATGAATACTAGTTAAAAATTACAATTTTTACATTCGAAATAAAATAATACATGACCGACGTCTCTGGAGAACATGAACACTACGTTATATAACGTATTTACGTTACAGCGGATCCTAGGCTCCTAGCAACAAACATCTATACAACACATTATCGGGCAGCTATTTACAGCAACCGGAAACGGAAGTAAAGTGACGGGAGTTTAAATTAACCACGGGGAGAGAACAACTAGGAAATTACTTCATTATATTGATGGCGTGCGCTTTACTAATTCATCGAAACATTATTTTTTAGATTTTTCCAATGCGTTACACTTCTCTGTATAGATACATGATTGAGTTGCTATATTGAAAGGAAACCTCGATCAAGATTAATAAATAATGTACAATAGTCGTCTTCGCCAAAACATATTGTACTTGCATGCTAAGACCTGTAAAATGTCAATTTACATTAATAAGATATGCCAGGCAGATTGACATTTAAATTATTATCAATGCCGATTAACGTGCGTTTATCTGCAAAGCGTGCAACAATTTCGAATCAAGTACAACTGTTGCAAGATTTTACTCAAATCTAAATTCAACACATGTCATATGCAATAGTTTGTGAAGGGGAATTATATTGCATGTTTAAAGCAGCAATGCTTTGGAGTTTGGAAATAAAATGTAAAATAAATAAAAGGAAAAAGGTCCCGATCAGCGACCTACAAGCTTACGATAGTAATTAAAAATACATTGGCCATACATTTACGAAGAGCATTATGTGCATGAAAAACTCGAAGGCACCAGCTCAACTATTCGACTAACCCTAATCTTGTGTATGTAATTTTATAATAAAACGAATACTAGTACACATTATTACAATGTCGGCTCTGTATGCAATATTCTTAATACCACAAATATAGTTATATTCCTTCCTTGAAAATATATCGCATTGTGTTAGCTTTTGTTGCCTCCTATTTTCGCTGGGCAAACATTTACCCTCATGTTGACTTAGATCCACGTATATAGAAGCAGCAAGTGTGGAGTATGATTTAATCCCCTCTGCATGGGGAGTTCTATAGGAGTACGTCTCCGGTTCCGGGTATGTCTGTGTATGCTCTACTGAACAATGCTGTTTACCTCTCAGAGACTACACTTCAATGAAAAGAGCCGTACCGTTCGAACAACGCTGTAGGCGAACACTGTAGGCGAACACTGTAGGCGAACACTCCCAAAATAAGATACAAGAAAAATATAGTTCTACCAAACTTCAGTCTTTTTTTGTGTCTGTGTGGTGTATTACAACATGTCGAAATTGTATTTCATGTCTAAGAGCAGAAGAACAATTGTGTTGGTGAGAATACTATATGGTCTACACTATGGTCTACTATAAGGTCTACAATATGGTCTATGTCATTTAGTTTAAAGTAATCAACACACACAATTTAGAACAGCAGTTGGGGAATTATTTTCCTGGAAATAAATCATCATCATAATAAAAAGTTACTCAAGTGAAATATATATTCCCTACAGTACAATATGTGTTCACCAAGATACGTGTATAACATAACCTCAAAATCGGAACGACACCGATCGCGACTTGTATATATATTAAGTCGTGTGTGTGTGCGCGTGTGTGTGTGGTGTAGCGTGTATGTGTGTGTGTGTGTGTGTGTGTGTGTGTGTGTGCGTGTGTGTATGTGTGTATGTGTGTAAAACGCACATGTAGGCATGCATAGGGTGTACAAATATGAGAAAGAGAGAGAGATTTTGATATATATAGAGAGAGAGGGAGGGATATATATGTATATATATATATGTGTGTGTATATATATATATATATATATATATATATATATATAGAGAGAGAGAGAGAGAGAGAGAGAGAGGGGAGAGAGGGAGGCTGTAGGGTGGGTCGATGGAGGAGGTGGAGGAGGGGTATGGGGTGGAGAGAACATAGCTATGGTTAGCTGAACTAATGTTATCTACAAGGACGAATGAACAGCTACAGATACAATTTTCCCGAATGACATTTAAATTAGCACATACTTGTAGTATCCTAATTTAGTCACGGTGTTGAGCAGGTGGATACTAAGCTCGGCAAACGTCATCAAAGACATTCCTATCTATAATTACGTATGCTACTCCCAGTACAGTGCGCACCAATGCCAACGTCCTCTCAAATACAAACCCACCAATCCAACATTGTTAGACATTGTTAATGCAAGCAACCCTATTGTAATGAAACCCTGTCCAACAATTGAGAGAGGAATCGTTCAGCTAGTCTTCTTGTATCCCAGCAACCTCGAGATTATGAATGACAAGTAGTAACCACATTATATTCTGTTGTAAATTTCTAAGTTGTAATACGTTACAAAGAATGCTATTATTTTCTCTATAACTTAGCATGTTCACATTATGGCTAGACAGCATGCATGCATGGCAATTGTATAATGCATTCTTTATAAGTTTATTCTCTTTAGATATAACTTAATAATAATATTCACATATATTGCTAACTTTTACCAAACGTCGGATTATGTGTGTACTATCCCTTAGTGTTAATGCAGGTCTTGTATACAGTGATGAGTTAATTGAATGTAAACTATCCTAACATATCAAAATGCAAACTAATTGATTTCTTTAAAGCAAAAAGCTTAGCTATTGATTCATGGGCATCGTCACAACACCATATTCAACTGAAAAGACCTATTGTCTTGTGTGTAAGGACGAACGTTTCTATTGCTTTTGTATATGCCAACTTCTTCCGTCAGTTTCATGTCACGTGGGGTTATGATTGAGTGATATATGCACTTGTCATGTGAGTGTGACCCAGCTAGGACAGACCCGTGGGGACAAGCGTGCACGTTTTTAGGAATTACCTCCACATAGTATTTTCAATGAATACACATCACAACAAAAAGAGAGTAAATGTCCCTCTTTAAGGCCCTTGCACACCAGAGACGAATTTCGCGGCGACAAACTTGGCGATTTAATTTCTGAGATAGAACCTTTTCATTTATGTTTAAACTTGCACACCTAAAGCGAAATTCACAAGGACACATTCCGATAGAATATTTTGTTATCGCCACTGTTTGTTACTTTTCAATATCCATAGTTCAGATACTAATATAGTGAGTTATTTCTTTAAAAAAGCAACAACTTTAAATTGATAATTCAGAAAGGTTTGGTATATAACTCTTCCTATTAGAAACCTACAAATCAAATACTAAACCTATTGATGTCCTACATATGTTCTTCGCTGGAAAGGACCTGTTTTCTGGGGGTCAAAACAACCAAACAACATTTAGGGCGTGTACATGGATTAAGACCCACTTTTAAGACATCCACATTTCCAATAGAAACTATCATCTGACCCAGTATTCGAATGGAGTTATGCTGTATTTTAACAGGAATCATACACAAACACTTGAAAGGAATATGGGCTAAGCCACACTAACGATAACTGTGGTCACTCACGAGTGGTCAAAGTAGAAGTGCTTGAAGGGTTCCATTAGCCCCCTTGCCTACACACAGGGTGCTCTTACGAGTGGTTAGGCGATCACGGGTAGGTGATCTTATAGGTCGGACAGGAACCTGAATAAGAGACTGTAGTTTATTCAGGGTTTATTTTAATGTTTGTGCTCAAGAATAGCATTGACCATTGATATACTTATATGTTTATCTATAACACACCCTGATGACAAATATTATGTATATGTATTTGAAGTAATATAAAGTGTCTGTCCATCAGTCCATCTGTTGGTCTATCCATCCATCCATCCATCCATACATACATTCCTTCATCATTCATATGTTTTAACTGCCTTACGATGTCTGCAATGTGCCTATGAAACGTTGCACGTCTTTAAGATCATACTATATGTACATGGACATTACTTAAAAATAAATGTTTTCCCTTAATTCTTCAAACACTTGACGATATACTTATGTATTCGTTTACACCCATACCCATTAATGTACCAACAGTGCATATCTATTTATAAATGTGATGGCTTTCCCTTGCTCTATGTTTCTAGAAAACATTATGTAAGTCATTCCCATTTCAAAATTGTGAATTAGAGCACTGAAATCACTACAAGCGAATTATATATGTTTTTCTTTACCTTTTACGATCAAAGTAAGTCACGCACGTGAATATTGTAGCATATGAAAAATGTTCATGGTAAAACATCACCTTTTATTTGTAAGTGGGTTATAAGCATTACATCACCTGTATTTATACTCAGGTGATGTATTTTACGATATATATATATAATATACAAACTTGTGATAAAATGTATTTACTTTTAGTTCTATACATATTCTTTTTCATGTGTATTATTTTTCTGTTATTTTACATGTATATGTAATAAAACTAATTATATATACAAACTGTTTAACGTATATCAATATTGGCACACTTCTATATATTTTAATTTACTTTTAGATAACATTGTCTGCAGTGTCTCATAAACCAATGCATGATTGGGTGGCAGGACATACATTGTATAGTGTATGCAACAATTTCAATAACATATTTCTGTCCGTCCATATTTTACGACATGGTAAGTTCAATCGATATTCGGACCCTTTGATCACTAACATAATTATTACCATCTTTTATATTAGTTAAATGACTAGATTATCTTGTATGATAATCAAACGATTGATCACGTGGTGTATTAATCGGGGTCATATCGTTTTTACGACGGGAAACAAGAAAGAACTACATGGCAAAGCGGAGGGTTTATTGCCTGGATTTTGACAGGTTCACTGTGTGAAGATATACGTCCGCAGGCATTTTCCCTACGGGTGCAACGAACGCGGAAAGAGAATCTGTGAGAAAACCAAAGGGGAGATAAGACGACAGGACAACTATTTTGAGGACCGCCATTAAAACCAGACATTTAACCGGACTAAGAACAAGGCTTGGGCTTACCAAAGAGCGTTGTGAAATCCTTGCCAGGAGCGAAATACTTTGAAGGCATCAAGTCGCGGCATCACCTCTGTCAATAATTAACCAACCAATAATGACAACCCCCGGGCTTGCGACTGTGTGTGTTTTAGTCTTAATTTTCGGTTGATTGCCAACCCACAAGTACTTACAATATTTGCTTAAAGCGCTACCAGTGGCGAAAACAAATAAGTGAAAAATGCCGATTAACTCCTATGTAAACCCTAACGTAAGTATTGCGACGTATTGTTGTGTTGTGCTTCTATGTGACGCCGGATTACGTTAAGACTGCGCCATGATTGTACGGCTGATGCCACCCGTGAAATTGTTAATCTGTACAAGTTGTCGAATTAATCCTCTTTCGACCAGTCGAAATTGAAATACCGTTAAGAAAAACCCTTACATGCACTGGAATAATACGCTTAGGAATGTGTATAGTGTAAATGCATGTTGATTGTGAAGCTGTTCTCTTATTGACAGCTGAGTTGATGAAACGTAATAAAGAATGGTTGGTCGTTGTACCATTAACAAAATTCATGGGTGAGTTGATAATTATCTTGGTTTAAATGAATTTTCTTAATGTAGAAATCAGGTTGAAATTGGTCAGCGTACCATTAGCAAAAGCCTTATGGTTGGATTGATAATTATCTTAGATTTAACATTAATTCTGTTAATGTAGAAATCCGTCTGAAAATGTACACAGCCAAACTAGTTAGGTGTCATGTTCCTAACGGGATCAGACATGATACTGCCAGGACACTTTCACCTCGGGTGTCCTGGTTTTATTTTTGAGCATCCACCGTATGTCTCTTGGCCGGGACACCTAACAGAACACTTTATATATTTGTTTTACTGTGTTATATATGCATCATTAAACTATCTATCAGGTTATAGCTCATTTCGTATATAAAACTCGTCATTAAAGATGGCATCCCTTGACATACAACTGTGATGGATATCGGTGTAAATGGACTGACACGATTAACGCATTTGCACGAACACAGTGCACACACACACACACACACACACACACACACAACAAACACATAAATACACACATACACACACACACACACTCACATCAGGGCTACCCATACAAATTATAATTAACAATGCTCTTGTATTGACCTAGTTCTTGGTGAGATACACATCTCCCTGTATGACGACACTGTATCTATCTCCGCTCCAATATGCCCTGTCCAGGGGCATTTACAGCATATCGATAGGAACCTCAGAGAACGACAGCAATGGCCAATGACATAGCGGTACACAGACATGCCCATTCCTGCAGCCGCTGTCTGACAATGGGAGGGATAATTGCTTTGCCGCATAATACCTGCTAATTTTGCATTACCCAGGCGTTAAAAGAAGGACCATCACAATCAGTGTCAAAGAATGAAAGGCCAATTTTCCTACTGTTTGGCAATGCGAGAGACATGCACAACGGGCTGCATATAGTATGAGGATGTTAAAGTGATGTCTCTAACACACAGGATGTCTTTTGTTTATATGAATAGCAACCTGGTACTGTGGCAATCATTTCATCGTCTAGCAGTGTTTATATATGTGTCGAACCCTGAGGCTGCAAGGAGGAAAAGGCTACACACTTTGTGATTACTGGTCCTGATAATATAAATTATAATATATTTTAGGAGTGTTTTTGACCTAGATATGTACGAAAGTACGTGTAATTTGCAACCCACCGCTTGTCATTACTATCACACGATACATCTGACGTATTATTGTTAAATTATTATGATGTTCGTATCGACAACATGTACATGTTAGTTATTCCCAAAATACTTATATGTTTTTATGATAGTTATTCTAAGATTTGACTATATTCCAGTATTGCCTACACCTGTAATGTGCACCTTCATAATCATCATAAACCATACTGTTGAATATTGATATACCGTCTCATAGCGGGTATACATGGGCCACCATGCATGCTAACTAAATTATTAAAACGTAATCGAATATTATTATACACACACCGTTAAGAACACGATTGTTACACATATTAGATATTCCACAAGATATAATATTATATCTACAAGATATAATATCATTGAAAAATATAGATAACAAATAAACACATACATTGTATGATGTTAATTATATCTCGCCTACTCGTTTAACCTTACTATACCGGTGTCTTCGTCTTCTATTGGTATTTCTCATCGTCAAGTAATATTATAAATCTTGACAATACTCTTATAGAGTTCTGTGTCGCAATATGCGAAATGTGGTATAACCCAAACAATACTGGGCGTTTCAAGAAATGACTATCCAGTGGTAATGTCTATACCATCTATAGATCCACCCCCACAAGTCTCTGTATAAGCTGGTGGACAGTGTAAATACCGTCTAGATATACCATAGTCATATATACACACACGAACATTACTGTATGATGCAAGACAAGTATTCATAATGTTATTAATGGTCATACAATGTTATTGAGGTGTAATAAATACGTATATGTTTAAGTTGACAGCGAGCGGTGAAACATGTCAAAGGACTGAATTTAGTCAGGCAAAACGCCTGTGTTTCAGGTGTTTAGGTTTAGGGTATGACATTGCCCAGTTGGTGTTATTCCCATAAACAAGTTTTATAGACATTACGGTATCGGAAAGATGACATGTATTTCATTATTTGTTTTATCGACTAGAAACAGAGGGAAAGTGGAAATTCAACAAGAGTAATCATAACCAAAGATCAGAATATTGATATACGAAGTGATGTAAACATAATTGCGTGCAATTCACCAGTCGATAACGGGTGGATAGCAAGTGGGTTGGTGGTGGGGTAGTAAGTTGAAAGGGTATGCACGTTGGATACACATACAGACAGACATTTTATTTATGTCTCACGTACTATGTCCAACAGCAACATGCAAGTAATAATGTACACTTTTTAACCCCCTAAGAATGGGGGCATACCGGTGTATGTTATATCTTAAGCACTATATTATTGTTATTATTATTATTATTATATTCACACACACACACAGACACACACACACAGACACACACACACACACACACACACACAAACACACACACACACATATATTAATTAAGCAGTCATAAACTATCTACATATATCTATCAACGTTTCGTCAGGAACATTCTAGCATCTTCAGGATATTGCAAAATTAAAAACATGAACACGACCAGTTATCCATGGGAAAATGTTCATGTCAGTATATTAATAAGTGAGAATGTTTCCACGGGACACTACAAGTGGCAACATCTCACCTAGGTTTAATGCTTAGAAGTCAGCGTATCTCAATCAAACTACGTGTAGTAACCGTGTGACATTAACAGACATTACCTCTATGAATAATTCATACCACAAAGGGAGAGACATATCACACTGCATGCCCTGAATAACAATAAAATAGCACTTGTCCTAGCAGGGAATCATATAATTTAATATTTAAACTTTACTACGCATTTCAACGATCAGACTTTACCAGTACAACTCTATTTTAATTCAATAAAAATCAGATTTTATTGGTCATAATCCCCATGTGAGGAAACGAACTCTTAGCTTAAGAGAGGGTCTGGGTCTTAATGTGCGTATTGGATAAACGTAGGTATTCATTATCAGAATGCACCGATATAAACCGTGGTATATGCATTATACATGCCTAGTTTCCAAAGCAACGGATCTGCACTAGAATTATAAATTCCGAAATCAGCATAGGTTTACTATGTTAATCACATATATTGCAAACACCAGAATGCTACATTTGAAGTAAATAACTTATTGCAACAATTGTACATATTATATAAGTAATAACGTCATATCTCACAATGTTGTCAACCAATGTAGTTATTAAATACCGTGCACACAGCCATTACAACAGTATTGTTGACATGCGCTATATTTATAAGTGACCTATAATGACATAGCCGGGTATAATTCTACCCTTTTCTGAAGAACAATCATGAATTATTTGGACGTATCGATTTCCCTGTGAAACCGAATACAGGCTGCTTTAGAGTGCGACTTGCGGTCGCCCCTGAACATCATTGGCTGAACTGGTTTCCAACGACAATCACGTACGATGTGTATTCATATCGTGTATGTGCACTGGACGTATAGTAAGTCAAATACGCCATTCATCCTATACCTCTACATTAGTCATATTGCCATAATTTATTATATACAGCTAGGAAGAAGACAGGCGTATGATTACATCCTATTTATTTCATGCCAATAGCCCTATTAATTTGATCCTAAAAAAAAGTAACATGTTTTGAAGAACAAAAAAAAAAGCAAGGGTGGATTTGTAAAAACGGAATGCAAAAAATAAAATATTAAAAAAATCTGCATCCGTTTGTGTTTTATAATAAAATTGTCACTTACATAATCGCAGAAATTTCGTTTTCGGAAAGTTCAAATCCATCCAGTGATAGTTCTTCCTCTCTAGTCCACGCGCGCATGTTGTCCGACGGAATCCGACAATTCTCGTCTACTCCCAACTCGCACCCGGGGTCCTCGGGGAGAGGTCACAATGATGTAACGCCCCCACAGTTATCACACATCAATACATCAGCAAGTCTCCTCCAAAAATGCGGCCTTCACAGTCTTGCAACAGGTACACCCCCGGAGGCTGGTCCTTCCACTATTACTATTGGTCACTATGGAAACGTATTGTTCCACTGAAAACCTCCGCTCACCACAAGTTTGGGAGTGTTTGCCCCCAGACAGGCTATACGGTATTATTTGGATTAAAGAGAGTTCGGACTGACCAGTTAGTGGACACCGTATATCGCCAGGTCTGACTGCCATTGAGGTCCGACAAGGCGATTAACTTGGCCCACTGTCGTTCCTATTCTCTGCGAACAAGTCCGACGTTTTGACTTGTTGTTAACACGTGTTGTTTTAACACTGGATTGTCTACGGGTTATTAATTAGTTTGCATCGACTAATTGCATTAATTCCGCTGTGTACGTATTACGAGTGTTAAATAGAAATGCTAATTATACTTATTCATGCAAAGACTATTATGGCAACCCGATTATGAATTGATTTGATTGACTTTGAACAGTGGAGACAATAGGGAGAGCGCATAAATTAATATTATATCGACAAATCGATGGAAAAAAATGCAAGAGTGCGATTGTCATGTTCGATATATTTTCATGTCACGTGATCATAACAATATTTATCTTCACACTTGACTGCGCACATACATTATGAAGTCTGCACTCTGAAAGGCAGTCAAGTCATACATGTGTGACACGGTACATGCCTCGTCAACTGCGACTTAAACGAGACAAACTGTTGACAAGAATATCTTCCCATGCTAAAGTATCACTTACCTTTCAACTGTCCTCTACGACATATTTGTCTTAACCACATACCCATAACACGTGGCTAATATTGTTGATAAATAAAGAAAGTTTTGCTTTCTTATATATGAACTAAACACACTGTTGTCGACGTGGTACGAGTAGAAACCACATTGAAAATGGCCTTCATGGTATCCTGTCGCCTTCCACGATTTCATACTTTCTATTCCGGGTAGATTATTAACTAAGTCTTGTTACAAGTACCAACGTAATCAATGGTTAAAAAAAGCGTCTTACCCCGAACTTTTCGACTTGGACTCGCTGCTCATTCTATACTTGTTGTGGAACTCGTTGGACCAGTATCGGGCAATCCAGCTATTGTATCTAGCACCTAGCTAGACCTGTTCTCACGGTGTATTATACAAATATAGATGCCTTGTAGTACGGGTGGCACTCGTCAACCATCACTTGGACTCGGAACATTGGAGTTACCAGGATATCTCTTATATCACGGATTGTACCCAGGAATCGGTGGTGAATATGCAGCAGGTATAAGTCTAGATGTGCCCAGGTTAGCTCTGCTTCGCAGCTTCTCACCGGCCCGAGTGTTGAAGGCCTCAGGTAGCTGTCAACTACAATGGCGCGCCGTGTTTTCGTCAATAGAACGTCTTTTGTCATGCGGTATATAGGTCTCTTTCGCTAGAAGGAATAGTCGTGAGAAGGAGAGAGGTTTTTACTAGCTATCAAAAATCTGTCACAGAGAAATTGAAGTTATCAATCCGCCATATCGCTCTGGTTATGGGTGTCGCTAAATCATCTATAATAATTCCAACGCATTATGTATTCATCGATAGGTGTGGCTCAACGGTCTAGTTTACGTGACTCGTACAATTATTAAGAGATCGCAGATTTGTATTTATGTTCTGGTTTCATACTGCTTTGGGGGGACGTTTGATCGTTTAGATAAATGCTGGTATTATAGCTGCGATTTCCCGTCCAACTAAGTTAATTTCTTTATATTTTGTTGTTGTTGGTGATGGGACGGTGGAAAGGAGACACGTGGGATCGATATAAGCACGTGTGTTGCATGGATACGGGACGCTGATAATATTTTTACCCAGTCAAACAAGGGGACCGGGGAAACGAACCTGCTAGAGTTTAATTGGTTGACATGTTCCCAAAGGTGTGTGTATGAGGGTGTGTATGCGCGTGAACGCGTGTGCGTGCGCGTGCGAGGAAGTGTAATTACGTGAGTGCGTGTGACATAAACGGAAATTGACGTTCATCTACTTATTTTGTTGTCTATTTTATGTAGTGAACAACTATTAAGAGATAGGAACAAGTAATAAACAGACACGGCCGCAGGATTTAACATTCTTAACCACGACCGGAAGAGGTCGCTATGTCGTCTGGCAACATGGCGGCGATGACGTTTCTTGAAGAATGCCAACAGCCATGTACATGTAGTCAGGGCTGGTTGAATGCAAGTATAAACATGACCCATATAATATTATGTCAATACACTATGCTCTTTACATAACTGTTCTGTATATTGGAAAATTACATATTTTGGTCACCAGTACAAGAGCAATGTTCTAAATATTTTGAGCAAAACGTAATAAACCTAATCGTCATTATGATGTCCGTGCATGCTGTGGTGTTCGTCATATTAGAAACAGTCAAATAAGGACGTAACAAAACATAATCCGATCAAACTCATGCAGCGATTTTGCTAAACAATAGCTTTTATCGATCATCATCGCGTAGGTGGATTATGAGTAGCATAACCCAGTAGCTACCCGGGTTATCTACCCTAGTATAGCTGAAGTTTCTGCTAGGGCATGTTCGATTGACTGACTTCCGATCGTTGACAATGCGGCACCGGAAGTACGACGACAATCTGTAATTCCTTGCACTCGTACAATGAAGTTATTGACTGACTTTGCGAGCGTTTTCCCAAGTTCAATGGCAAAACAGATTTATCTACGATTATAAATTATGGTAGATTACTTTTAAAATGAATATAAGATTTTAAATGAAAGCCTTTTAATTTAATGCCTAACTCATGACATTAAAACAAATCCTTGTTAAAACACAAACACACACACACACACGCGCGCACACGCACACACACACACACACACGCCCACATACACACGCACACACACATATTCATTTATAAATTCATATATTCACATACATGTATATTCATTTCTCTCGGGTAGGTCTTGCACTCCTAGATCGCTTAACTGCCACTGGCACCGGCTAGTTATACATAGGCACTATAATGCCATAGCATGGTCATAACGGTTTAACACATACATATACAGCTATCAATACATTTCTAGGAATAGCAATATGCATGGCCACGACGCTCCCACGTGTACAACACATGCAATAAACTACTGACACTTTCAACACGTTATGCGTATTTGATATGAATTTATCTTCACAAGGGGTGTTACTATATGGGCTCTCAACCTGAACAGAAATCTGAATATATGCATGGCAATGATACATGTGTATGCTAATACACGTCTATACGTGGTATGGACATGCAACTTCCCCGTTAGTATCAGTCACATAAAAAAAGAAGGATTGCTTACAATAAGTAGTGGCAGGGAATATACATGGGTTCTTGATACAAATCCATTAAAGAAACCAAAGATAAAGTGCTACTACTACTACTACTACTACTACTACTACTACTACTACTACTACTACTACTACTCTACCACTACTACTACTACTACTCCTACTAACAACTATAACTATAACGCAAATCCAAATACATTGGCCAAATAAATATCTGTGCACCAATACTGGCAATAGCCTCAACAACAACAACAGCAACAACAACCACAACAACAACAACTACTATTACTATTACTACTCCTCCTCCTACTACTACTACTACTACTACTACTACTAATACTACTACTAATACTACTCATACTAACAACTATAACTATAACGCAAATCCAAATACACTGGCCAAATAAATATCTGTGCAACAATACTGGCAATAGCCTCAGAATTCGGGCTGTAAGTGTGTCACATTTATGGTTAGAATTTCGAAGAATATCCCATAATATTACAAATTCCTGTTATAGTCAAACAGGATTACCAGATAAAATCTTAATACGCCGTTACAAAGGATCGTATCCTTAATCTTCTGTTTTATTCAGAGTTGAATCATAAAAAAAAGACAACAGTCACGCACATTTCACCTACACGGTTATCACCAACTGGATACCTATGCTCGCTATTAAGTATAACATGTATAATTTACATACAGCTGTATGATACAATTAGAATAAAGAGTGATACCGCCTCTGATTCCAGACCCCACGGACGTAACTTTAAAAGCAAATACTGCTCTTCATAGCTTTGGCATTAACAACATTGGCATCAGCGTAATTCCCTGTGAAACCCCCCTATATGATTGATGACATATCGATAGTCTGTCTCTATGACTTGGATATAAGCCCCCGTCCTGACAACGGAACAATCAAAGTATGCTTGTATGGAGGCATTTAGCTTTATCAGGCCAGAGCTCATTACATGTCAATGCTTGACCCAATTCAGATGGATACCTTTCGAGATATTGGAAGGTTAGTGCCAAGGTTTTGATAAAACGTATGATGGTCCACCATCTGTCTGATATGCTGGTTTATCGCTTATACATGCTGATTAACTAACCCATGGACTGAACTTCGTATTTGGTAAGCTTGTGTAACCCGAACATATATCAATTTATGACATGGAATGGTGTCATATATATGCGATTTATTGATATGATAGTTCCTATAAGAAACCACAAATCATCATTCTGAATAGTTGAAATGCTATTGAGTGATGAATCAAGCAACATTTAAATGCATTCACAGTTTTATATATTGCTGTTATTAATGCTATAGTGAATGATGTACTGCCACGACCAGCACCACCACCACCACCACCATCACCACTCCAACCCCACTTCCCAACTGTTCCTCCTCTTCCTTCTACTGCTTTTCACAACAACAACAGCAGCAGCAACAACAACAACACCACCAACCACAACAACAACAACAACTACTACTACTACTACTACTACTACTACTACTATTACTACTACTACTACTACTACTACTACTACTGCTACTGCTACTGCTACTACTGCTACTACTATTACTACTACTACTACTACTACTACTGCTGCTGCTATTACTCATACTCATACCAACACGAAAAGTACAAAATATAAATGTCCCTATTTATAGGATAGTTTTATATTATACACAGTTTTCGTCAAATATATTCATTCTCCGAATGGTGTGACGAACATTAAACAACGATATGCAACATAAATCTTACAAACAGCAATAAAATCCAGTGACCCATGACCGAGGTGATTGTCTACAGAAGAGTATTATGCATCTCGCAGTCTAGTCTCGCTCTGTGACTCTTATCTGTTTTGTGTGAGGGTGTCTACGTGCACATCCCTACTTTGTATAACCTGCACACCATGCACATATCGGGTGCGGTTACTGCATGCACGCTTAAATGATGCTTCATTGTAGATGACGGTGCACGATTAGTTCTTGTGAAAGACGTTTCGTTGCATTCTTTTTCGATTTTTAATGATTGTTGACGTTTTCACGAAACATTTTTTACAAGCAAAGAAATGTCAAAAATAACTAAAAATCGAAAAGAATACCACGAGACATTTTTGACAAGGGTATTTGCACGATATATGGTGACATTGTATCATAAAGTGGTGATTGTGGTATGGTTCAGTATCTTGTGTCATGTGTCAGTATGTCAGTATGCAGCTGTAATTTCAGTGTCATACACACACACACACACACACACACACACACA
>JAUTBV010014127.1:0-22195 GCA_032361325.1 Lepetodrilus fucensis | reverse complement strand
ACCTCAGAGGGTCTGGTTCCAGTATACATGAGCATTGCACCTCAGAGGGTCTAGTTCCAGTATATTCTTGGACTTTGCACCTCAGAGGGTCTGGTTCCAGTATATACTTGGACTTTGCACCTCAGAGGGTCTGGTTCCAGTATACATGAGCATTGCACCTCAGAGGGTCTAGTTCCAGTATATTCTTGGACTTTGCACCTCAGAGGGTCTGGTTCCAGTATATACTTGGACTTTGCACCTCAGAGGGTCTGGTTCCAGTATACATGAGCATTGCACCTCAGAGGGTCTAGTTCCAGTATATTCTTGGACTTTGTACCTCAGAGGGTCTGGTTCCAGTATATACACTTGAACATTGCTGCTCAGAGGGTCTGGTTCCAGTATACATGAACATTGCTCCTCAGAGGGTCTGGTTCCAGTATATTCTTGGACTTTGTACCTCAGAGGGTCTGGTTCCAGTATACATGAACATCGCTCCTCAGAAGGTCTGGTTCCAGTATACTTGGACTCTGCACCTCCGAGGGTCTGGTTCCAGTATACTTGGACTTTGCACCTAAGAGGGTCTGGTTCCAGTATACTTGGACTCTGCACCTTAGAGGGTCTGGTTCCTCAGGCAAATAGTTGACTTTTGTTTATGATTTAGAAAGCTGTTGTAATGTATCGAGAGATGTTTTAAGCAATACATTCTGTATGATACACTTTCCTGGATGCATGGTATGAACGCACAAATCAAACTAATGATGATTGGTGACTGCTACTCGAGTTGGGACGTTCGCAATTACTCGAATTTCGCCAAGTAGTTATTCGATTCTATGCCATTAGTTTCTTTATTACTTTGTATTAAACATTTAACAAGAGTTGTCAAATTTCACTCAGTACATCTGTACGTGATTATAGGGGCCTCCAACAAGCATGTACAAAGCTACAGGGCTACAATGCCTAATGTACAGGGCCAGATGGATATTGTTTTGGTATTTGTTTGTTAGTCTGTTCAATATTCTATTTTCACCTCATTCGTATATACATTCAATTTGAAAATCCATAAAGGAATACAACTGTTTTTGTTCCTTCCATTTCGATTGTAATCCATGCAGTATAAGTCATCTTAATGGGTCAATAAAATCTCTGTAACAACCAATATTTGTTTGTAAATCTCTGTAACAACCAATATTTGTTTGTAAATCTCTGTAACAACCAATATTTGTTTGTAAACCGCAAGCGCTGTTCTGTATCAACGCACAGTTTGCACCAACTTAATTTCAACGTCACAAGTTTCTATATGAACTGTTTTCAAGAGATATCTGGTCCAAAATGAGAGTATCAAAGTCATCCCTTAGGAATCAATTTACTGTACTCAGAATGCCACATGAATCATCCCGGCAACTAGAGGATTTGCTATCAGACACAAACAGTGTCCGCTTTGTTTCCGTGGCGATGATGCCTTCGGGGAGACAAACGGCATCAATTACATCATCAAGGCCCTCTTCAGAGCTCAGGCTTGCCATGACAACTCCGTGACTGGCGGGCCAACTCTCGTAATACACATTGATTTTCTATTTCTGAGAGAAATGCCAATCCATATTGAACTATTCCGATTCTCTCTCTAAAAGAAAAGAATCAGAAAAAAAAAGGACAAATATCGTAAAAAAAATGTTTATTTCTTCAAGAATATAAATCTGAATAGAGAACTGGGTGGGCCCTCTTGTGTGAAGCAGGATAACCCTAAGGTAACCTTGATGCTAATCTTAGCCATAGACTACTGCATGACAGACTGTAGGGTCTCCATGGCTGACATTCTGGCTAAGGTTATATTACCCTGGAGTTATGCTGTTTTCTACAAGAGGGGGGCTGGTATTTATGCATAATGCTCAGTCCAAAATACTATACATTTATTTATGAAGTTCTATGTTCATGTGAAAGTAATTTGTAGTGGAAGAACAGTTGCTGCCCTTGGTGCACATATCTAACGGACATGACCTTTGTGATGTCCTCACTTCCTGTAGGAATATGTAACGCCCCCTACACCATCTCAGTTACATCAGAAACAAATTGTTTTCAACTAAGTTTAAGTGGAAAAATGTAATTTGATGAATGTGGCATGTTCTACACGGCCATTAAAAGCATGAAAGCGGTAACAAGCGGTAACAAGCGGTAACAATCTGATAAACCAGAACAACTGAGAGTGACACATTGTAGGAAGGACTACTTTAATTTCAATAAGAAGCATACCGAATCCAATGAAGATCCATTCAAGTCAACTCCAGGCAAAATTTAATGTATTCTTTGATTGATGGAGAACACATTGCAAAGCAAATGTTAACATTAATTGTCGAAAACATTATTGGAAGCCCCGAGATTTGAAAAAGGTGCGGACTGACATGGATGACATCTAGCTGATTGAATTGCTACCAAAGTTGCTACCACCATAGAGACTCATTGGCATTGCACTCACTTCCACTATGATGTCATTGCATAGCAATCAATGAAGAATTCACAGACGAGTTCCATACTCCTTACATTCATCTAATAAACAATGATTAAAATGTGTGGGTGGGTGTTCCACCTTGAAATACTTTACAGAAAGTCTTATCCTAATATCTTACTGGTGGACAGGTTCTTGTACGTACTTGAACTATTCATAGTATGGCAATAACCCAGGCTGTCGCGCCTATGTCACGTCTATCTCAGACACCCCTCGTGATTGTCCATCAGTGATCTGTGTCCAATGACTTCCTGTCAGACCAGAGGTGCATTCAAAGACACAAGGGCTTGTAAGCGGCTTGCCAAACTAGCCACTGTCTCAAGAGTCGTATGAACCAAACATGAACCAGTTTTGCTAAGCGGCTTACTCAGCCCTCCGCTGACTGAACACATCCCAGGAAATGAGGATGTTTTGGTGTCCACCTCAGAAATCGCACTGCGTGAAGTTTATTAGCTGAATGTAAGCAGTAGATGTTTCATTTTGGAGTATACAATTTATTCTTAAAATAGTTATTTATTTCAGCGGAACATAACATTAAAATGGTAATATACTCTGAAAATGTTACAAAATTAAAATGTGAGCACATACTTTGTGATAAAAATCACACTTGTACAAGATTACCAAATTACAATGATTAATGGAAAGAAATAACCAAAGAGATACATACGTATAAATGTGGAACTAAAGTATATACATTTCATATAATTAAAATAAAGAATGCAAATTGAGCCATATTGAGCAATGATGCTTATAAAAATTACATTTGTACAAACAATCTTCAATACTGATCTGAATAGCACCAAACGATTAAAGTTAACCACTTGTGTACTAACAATGAAAGTTAACCACTTTTGTACTAACAATAGAACATGGCAGTGACTATGACATTAGAACCCTTCCTACCATGCGTTATTAAATCAGAATTATAAAACGAATTATTTTGTGTGTGTTAAAAGAGCAATTATAAACTATTAATATGGCCAGGCAGATACAGATATGTGGATGATAAACGTTGTCTGATATTGTATATGTCTCCTTCTGTTGTCGTAGGACTTGGCACGAACTTTAATGCGATAAATCTGATTGTCTTTTAGGGGCTCTTTTGTAAACACGACTCCTTTGCCGTTCTGTATGCGAATCTTAAACTCAAGTTTCGGATCGTTTTCGAGGATCTTGAAAATAGTCTGAATGAGGATTTCGTCGTTTTGGTTGTACGCTGTGAGTCGGATCAAATCCTGAGCTACGTTCCCACTGGGGAGTGACAGGGTTCGGAACTGGATGATGTCCGCATATTTGGCTCCAGGCGGACATGGGATGTTGGGGTTGACGCACTCCAGAACACAGAACCTGAAAGTGAGAATGTACACAGCTTGAATCAATATCTGTATTATGTACACAAGGTCCGATTAGTTTGACGCAATATCTGCGTTATATACATAATGTCCTATTTGTAGATTACTGCAATTACAAGCTAACTATTTGTACTTCAATCTGTTACATTCAACAGCCAGAGAATTGGGTTTTTAAAATAGTATAGGCTAACTTCAGATTCAGATCAGTCAAATCCATAGCATAAAAAAAGTTTTAAAAAAGCTAATTACGCATTGTCACGTTGAACTATTCCAGTATTGTTCTAACAGAATATTATTTTTAACCCCTCTAGAAAAACTGGAGAATGGTTAAGGTTGGACCAAACTTTTTCGTATTTTTAATTTGGAAAGCAGTATTTCTATCACACTGCCACAAGAAAGGCAGGCCATGTACTGTTTGAACCATCTGAGCAAATGAGCATTCCTGTGGCTTCCATGTCACCTACAATTACTGTGTCCGTGCAGGTACCAGAATACAGTAGCGTGCCATTGATTTTAATGTCATTCCTTCCCATTCTCACAATCTACAATGACATGGGGAATCGATGCATGGACAATATAGACAATAACAGACTTTAATGGAAAATATTAACTTGAGACATAATGCATGATTACGATTAATTGAGATCCAGCGAAACATGGTTATGCTTTATACACTGGACCTGCAATTTAGAACATAGCTAACCATTCAGGTCATGGCTAACCTTGAAGAACATGGCTGACCTTATAGAACATGGCTAACCTTATAGAACATGGCTAACCTTGAAGAACATGGCTAACCTTGAAGAACATGGCTAACCTTACAGAACATGGCTAACCTTACAGAACATGGCTAACCTTGAAGAACATGGCTAACCTTACAGAACATTGATAACCTTACAGAACATGGCTAACCCTATAGAACATGGCTAACCTTGAAGAACATGGCTAACCTTACAGAACATGGCTAACCTTACAGAACATGGCTAACCTTACGGAACATGGCTAACCTTACAGAACAGGTCTAACCTTAATATGAAGAACATCGCCAACTTTTACATGGGATCTGCCTTTCTGAACATACAGAACATGGCCTACCTTACATGAAATAGCTAACCTTACAGAACATGGCCTACCTTACATGAAATAGTTAACCTTACAGAACATGGATTTTACGTACTTTTACACTGGATGTAACATTCTGAATACAACCTTACAAGATGTGGTTTTAACCTCACAGAACAACCTTTCAGAACATAGCTAACCATACAGAATTCAGCTGAGCCTATAATGGACCTACAATTGAACTAAATACAGAATTCAGCTGAGCCTATAATGGACCTACAATTGAACTAAATACAGAATGTAGCTGAGCCTATACTGGACCTCCAATTGAACTAAATGACCACTCTCAGGTCTTGGTGCTTGTAACACCACCCAACTACATCCCATACACAAAAACTCTTCCCTCCCTCCTACTATAGCAAGGCCTGACCTTAATCTACCGTCTAAGTGGAAAATGAAGTACAATTCTAGTTCTAATCCGTGTTCCTGTACATTTGGCCATACCAGTGCCCTGTGGATCAATTCTGTGCTCTGAGAGATTCCCTAACTCACCGTGTCCCCAACACGAAGACCCCCGGAAGGCTAAACCGACTGATTTAGCAATCACAGCCAATCACTGAGCTACTAATTCCAATTTGAACTCTAATGAAAGTGAATCTAATCGAAATCCCAGCTTCTGTGAGTGTTTACCAATCAGTGCGGTCTTAGCCAGAAGATAGACTACAGATATACTATAGCTTAACACAAATCTCCAAATGTACCAAATAGAGAAAGTGTTTTTCTTCTTGGATTTAGAGCCAGAAGATAATTTCACTCATATTATGGCTTCATCAGTTTTGGGCAGGAGAAAACCTGCAAAACCCATACCACTGAATGTTGCAGTAAACTTGCTAACACCGGCTGGTACTCATGAACCAAGGATGATAATGCACTGCCAGAGTCAGGGATAGAACTTTACCTTTCAAAGCTACTAGCCCGAATAATGATTCAAATAACAAATTTATTACAAAACTTTAATTTTAACTGATCCGTAGGATACCATTGTGATAAAGGGTTCAGGCTAGCAGGCTAGTGTTAAGATCAATCCCCGACAGTACAGGAAATGCATTCTATAATGACTGCATCAGAAATGTAACTGATATGATCATTGCCACTGGGTTCCCATGTTGGATTTGAACTCAGATCTTTTGATTTTTAAATCCACTATCCTAACACTACTTTGATCCTAACTAATTATGTAGCTAAAATTAACTAAAATACTAGAGTAATAACATAAAATAATATTATCATTTACAAAACTTATGCACTTGATGCACAAAGTCAGGAAATGTTCTTGTTTGCAGATTATGACCTGAATGGGCCACCATAATATTCAATTCCATTATCACACTTACTACTGGTATTCTAATTATAACCACAATGGGAAAACCCAGGATGATGTGCAAAATAGCACGTGCGCTACACCAAGGCAGGTATTAAGCATGGAAACAACAGACAAGTTACATGCTTTACGATGATGATAAAGAAAAAAAACACAGCTATTATCATATTCACCAAAGGGAAATCAGACTAGATTGAACTGTAATAGGAACTTCTAAAAATGCCAGATTGATAAAAACGGGTAATTTGAACTGAAATTAAGGTAGATTATAGTTCTTTATTATGTAATAATTCATTCACATGCATGGTTCGCTGAGAAGATGGGTTAAAACTCAATACAGTTAAACACAACTGATAGAACTCTACAGAGAATGCACTGCCAGGTGGGACAATGAGTGGATGACCCCAGCCAATGGTGAGGATACGCGGATACTTACTGAGTGGTCGGATCTCGCGCATAGTCCACGGGGCAGGGCACGTCGACACAAGTGTGAGAGCCGCGTGTGTTAAAACACATCTTCTCGGGGCCGCAGTTTATCTTGTTCTCCAGACACTCGTTAATATCTGAAATAGTGGACAACAGTTATCGTCTGCAATAATAATAATAATAATAATAATATTAAAAATAAATAAAAATAAAATAATAATAATAAACATAAATAAATAAATAATAAAATAATAATAAAATAATAATAATAATATTAATAATAATAATAATATTAATATTATTATTATTAATAATAATAATAATAATAATTCCATTTCCATCCAAATGGTTGCTCAGTGTACAAATGATACTATTACCCTCCTCCCTTTTTTAAATTGGGGTTTAGAGTCGCTTTCAAGATTCTTTCACTTACATCACGACTTATCAGTTTAGGGCAGGAGGAAACCCGCAACATCCTTAGAGCTGAAAGTTGCAGTAAACATGCAAGCACAGGCTAGTACTGACAAACCAAGGATGATAACTGCATTGACACTCTACAGTCGTGTCAGAAATATAACTTTCGCAAACATTAATGCCGGGCTCCCGGGACGGGATTTGAACTCGGGACTTTTGGCTCCGAAGTATACTTTTACGGATCAGTGTGCACTCACTTAACCTTCTAAACTCCCTGGGGAGTATACAACCCAAGCTGCCACTTCAGGTGCTAGAAGGTTAACAGTCACAACTTCATCTCTTCCTACTGGGCGCATTTATTACATTTTGGATACAGTGAGAAACTCCGGTGATTCTTAAACTCCGATTGGTTCTGTTTTACGACAAAATCGTCGGAATGCCAAATTGTCCGCCTCGCAATTTGTCTGACTTGATGGAATGAGCTGTGTTGTAAACTTCCACCTAAACCCTCAGTTTATTACCATAGGCAACAATGTTACCAACACGTCATTAAACAAGATTCACACAACACTGCGGGATAGGATTACTAGGTTTGCATGTCGGCGGCACGGAGACGAATCGAAAGATAAATCGAAAAAAAGCTGCTGTAGCCACTAAGTAATTACCGAAAGAAAACTAATGGGAAGGAAATTAGTATTTGACCCAGGATCAGTAGGACAATTTACTGCGTATTTTGCATTTTGGTTCCAGCATTTATCTGTCCGGTTCCTAAGCTTGAATACCAGAGCATAGAGAAACATTATAGCATAGAGAAACATTATACAGTGCAAATATTACAAATAGTGTAACGCTTATATTATGAACATTGCTTACTGTAAATATTAGTTAAAATATTATTATCTGTATAGCAGTTCATGTGGATTCACATTGACCAAATTATCGTGGTTTTACTGTAATAATGAACAGGAAATTGTAATTAAAAAACTATGAACTTAAAAACAGCTGTCACTAGGGGGCACTGTTCCGTGGATCAATCGTAGCGCTACGAGAGTCGTAACTTCTGTACGTTAGCATGTTGTTGTTAAGGAACGTGGGCCTGGACTAAAGTATGACCCTTTCATAAAATGCAGACCATATCATGGTAGGATCACTTACGACAGAAAAGACTACAATATACCACAGTTCTGTACACACAACATGAAACATTGAATCCTCACCACCATACTAATACTGTAGCTACGACTGACAGACAAACGACCATCAGTAAGCTTCTTTGTCAGAGCTCCGTACTTTTCCTTAGCCGCGATAGATTGGGCACATCTTGGCTATTTCAGCTTCACATTAGGAAACGCTTAACCCTCTCCCTGCTGAAGGCAACCGGAGATGCCGTAATGAACAGTATATATGTGCCTATTCCAGCAGGGAGAGGGTTAAATTGCTCAGTAATTACCCAAAGCAAAATATTTTTCAAAATGGCCACCGAGGTATTCTCATGTCTGGAGGGGTCAAGGACTAAATGAAATCTCAAATTAGTTTATGTTTTAGTAATTGTTCTCGCCAAACTTGACCCAAATCAAACGACAACTGTGGCGGCTAGAGAACAGATACAGGATGAGATCACCTACGGAACTGCAATGTTTGGACAGATGACCTCAGCAACATGGTCATGCTAACTCAGAAACTTCAGTTTTCGTCATACCAGAAGCAAGACCATCGTCATCTACGCATATTTTTGTAATGCTATATTCAATGATTTTTATGTACATCTTGTTGGGGAATACACACATGTCTAAAGCTTCTTTGCGATATAAATCAATGTTCTCTCATACCAGAAGCAAGACCATCGACATCTATGCATATCTTTGTAATGCTATATTCAATGATTTTATGTACATCTTTTAGGATAATACACAAATGTCTAAAGCTTCTTTGCGATATAAATCAATGTTCTCTCATCTGTGAATAATAACGATTGTCTATCAAATTGTCACATAGTATTCCTATAGCATGGAATCTACTTCTTCTATGCATGCTAGACAACATTTGCAAAGTTCTTGCGCGGGCTGGCATAAGCTGGAATCAGATAGGAAAGTAGGGTTTGCCTTCAGACTTGTCACTCAACCCCTGGCCCAAATTGGGCACACCGGTACATCTAAGCCTGGGCCCACCAGTATGTCTAAGCCCATCAATACCACACTGACAGTGTGACGTCACTGCCGGCGAGTGTTAGTCTCTGGGGCACTGCTATGTGTAATCTAGAACAAGCCGGTGATTAGCTCCAAAGAAATGTCACCGCTTGGGTCGCGCTTAGCCCGCATTACGTCCCCCCTCCCGTCCCCCTTCCTCCTCGGATTCAGACTTTCCGCCAGACTATCAGCGGACTCGGAATACTTAGAAGCCATTGCTGTCACGGAAGGATATTTTCAGGTAAAAACTTCCTGGATTCAGAATAATACTAGTGTCTGAATTCCAAGGAAAATCCGCTCGAAATAGAGCAAAATGTCTAAAGAAAGCTCAGATAAAGGTTAAAAATCTATATACAGTCAACTCCCTACGCGTCGATACTCGGGGGACCGAGGTATAATATCGACACAATCTTGTTACAATCATAGTCATATTGCGATTTACTTTCTGTTTGAGGAAAGCCTATGACAAACAGGTGTCATAATAAGACGAAAACCTTTTTGAACATGTGGGCCAATAATGTCCTCATACTTTAACTATAATAGTTCAGGGCAAAATTATATTTTAATACACTATATACAGGGGTAGACACTACTCTATCCCTTTAATAAAACATATTTGTTTCTTCAATATTTCAAACCTTGTCATACCATACCATACCAATACCAATACCAATACCAATACCAATACCATACCATACCATACCATACCATACCATACCATACCATACCAATACATCAACTTGTACGCTGCATAACACCTGACCCACCTCACCACAGTATTTCATTGCCTGTTGGAAGATTACTCCTTAATTTCAATTCTCTACCTTTCCAAGAATTCATACGATATAGATTGCACCTTAAATATGCCAATGATTTGAAATACCCTATCAGGAAAACTACACATTACGAAAACCGAGCAAAGCATGTAATTTGATATTGGTTACATGCCGACAGTGATCAGAAATCAATACACAAGAGATGTGGGCTATGATACGACCAGACTACCACACGGAGGTGAAGTTAGAACTAGCAACCAGTGTAAATTCTCTATCGATGGATTTAATCACGGCTGCTAAAGATGCTTTGCCTAAGGCACGTAGAAAAATGCTTTGGCCATTCCAATACAAAACAAAAAGTTACGAATATTTCACTTCTATTTCTAGAGAGAAAGTTTTGAAATATTTTTTCTATCGCAGGAAATGATTATAAGCTGGCACCAATTTTGGTGACTGGCTTTTGTGTATGTCGAATATAGAAAAATCTATTTTAGAGAATAATACCATGTACTTTGAGGGTAAAAGCATTGTTCCCCTGGTATGTATGGCTTCTTTAGCCTGCAGCAGGATGTTACACTGACTGAAGTAGTCACCACACACACCCATTGGGATCGACTGAGTGGCATCTGCAGATAATACCATCTGACCTAAGTGGAAGGTTCCATTAACCCTCTCTCTGCTGAAGGCGACTTAAGTTGCCCGATCACATGAAGAAATATAACTTTGATTTTATTCAGCAGGAACGAAACAGTCTTTTCCGAAATTGGCGAAGATGTCTCTAAATATGTTATCAACTTCAAAAAGTTAATTTTGTAACGAGCTTGTTGATTAGGGCCATTTCATGGTTGCACCTCATAATAGAAACCTACCATTTAGGTTTTGAGCGCATACCTCTTCCAAGATGTTATGAAGTTGCTACAAACCTACAGCCATTTCACACATACATTTTCTTTAAAGCGACTCTAAATCCCAATTTAAAAAATATAAAATTAAAATAAAAACAAATACATTTAAGAATTAAATATATCCTTTGATATCAAGTCTACAAATACATTTATGAATTAAATATTTCCTTTGATATCAAGTCTACCTCATGCATACATACAGGCTTTACGACATAATGTTTGTATGAAATATTGTCCAAGAGCCACTTTTAACCCCTTCCCTGCCGGATTAGGCACATGCACTACTCTATAGGGCATCTCAGGCTGCATTCAGCATTGAGAGGGTTAAAGACTGACATGCTGACTGTTTTGTATACTGACCGATGCAGGAGTGACCATCCTTGGCCAGTCTGTAGCCTGCCGGACACAGACACCGGTACGACCCCACAGTGTTGCTGCAGTTGTGTTGGCATCGATGCCTCCCGTTAGCGCACTCGTCAATGTCTGAAACAACCAAGTTACAGAAAAGTTATAAAGTTAATAAAGTTAACGCAATATGTAATATGTAATATATTAGGTATACACAAGAAAATTTACAAACAATATAAAACAGTATTCCTGGTAATAGCAATAGCAATAGCTTGTGCTTGGGTCCATTCAATAGAATGAACATAGTGCTGTCTGTACATGTATTCAGAGTTAGGACTACGAGATAAAAATCACATTCTTACTGTTCAGTGTAATGTAATTAACTGATGAATTACCAGAAAACAATTACTACTATGAGTAGATGTACTTCCAGGACAATTATCACATATGGGTCATTAATAGTCATACAACATGCAACACATGGACACATATGTATACACGAGTCATATGTCAACATTGGTGACATTTCATAGATATATCATCATGCAAATCAACATGGAAAAATAATAAAGCCCTTGTACATTAATGAAAGAAAGAATCCATTTTCACATCCATGAACAAATAACTCTGTTTGATCTTTCCTAAAAAAAGAAATCAGAAAGATTTCTGTGTGAATCAGGTCCCCACCCCTTCAGTGCTATACCTGGAAGCTGTTGCACAAAACAAATTGTAGCTACAATATTCATAGCAAGTCAAATTTTAGGTACCAGATACAAATGTAAATCCATTGACTGAAACACTTTCACTGTTACAATACTTGAACATATGGTTTGTGAAAAATATTATAGCGATAAAAGTGATTCATGCAACCATACTTTGTAGCAAGTCCCAAAAATTTGACTTACAATCAATATTGTAGCTACGGTTGTTGAGCCACGGACCCCAGGTTCGGACAATATTTGTCCAACTTCCAGAAGGCCCTGGCAAGCATGACAACTGGGTTAATTAGTCGATGCCAGAAGCTAATATGCATTTCACTCTTCACTGGCAATACAATGGCAATCACACTCAACGTTCTTTGAGGACAAATTAATGCAATTTTCAGTATTTCCCGAGTCACGAGCACAAATGTCGCCAATAAGCATTCAGCGATATATCCTGGTTCATCTTCCTGTGTGGGTATTCATGGACAAAACACCTAATTATGTACATAGTGATGTGATAATTGAACAATGTGGATGACTAGCTCTCAGAGAGTCTCTCGTCTGATTGCATGTGGGCATGATGGTGACATATATTTGGCATGATGGTGACTTGGATTTGGCATTGGTAATAAGATAAATACTTGGCATGATGGTGACATAGATTGGGCATGATGGTGACATATATTTGGCATGATGGTAACTTAGATTTGGCATTGGTGATAAGATAAATACTTGGCATGATGGTGACATAGATTGGGCATGATGGTGACATATATTTGGCATGGTGGTGACATAGATTGGTCATGGTGGTGACATAGTTTGGGCATGATGGTGACATAGATTGGGCATGATGGTGACATAGATTTGGCATTGGTGATAAGATAAATACTTGGCATGATGGCGACTTAGATTTGGCATGATGGTGACATAGATTTGGCATGATGGTTTGTGACTTATATACTTTACATGTTGATACTTGGCATGATGGTGCCCTAGATTTAGCATATCATGGCGACTCATATCTGGAATAATGGTAAATTTGAAATAACCGTGACTCATACATGGCATGTGGGTGTCTTAAATAGTTTGCATGGTGTTGACTTAAACTTGCATGTTGGGGTTAGAATAAATATTGTGAGTAGAAACATTTTACCATCAACTTGCCTAATGAACACTCGCACAACTCGGATAACGGCAATGAAAACCTAGCTCTAGTAGTTAGTCTTCACCTATGTTATGTGTACCTTGATGTCATTAACCGACATAACGCTGAACCAAGTCAGCCAAAATAACTATAGTGTGGATGCAAATTGTGGAAAATTCACCACCAATTAGAATAAAAAATGCATTTTAGGCAAGATAAGATGTTTAACCCTCTATCAGCTAGCGGGGACTATTATGCCCCATTGAGCAGTGAAACAGGTATCACAAATTATAATAAATAAATAAAATTAAAATAAATTTACTGGATGTTTTACAATAAAAGCTTTATAATAAAATTATTTAAACATGCTTTCAGAATCAAGCTACGAGATAATATACAAGGTTGCAATATACAGAATATACAGGTATATGTAATATATCTTTTATTAATATTAATGCATACTTATTAATGTGGTATTATTTATCGTTAGTATAAATGTTATACTGCTAAGTATATATCTTGTTGTACATATCATATACTGTATAATATATTAATAAAGGTTTGCTCTTAGAAGTCCACAACTATGGTAAACAGGACAGCGTATAATAGAAAATGTAGATCAAATTATTCCAAAAATGTACAGGATGATATTAGTCCCCATACCCCAAATGAAAAAACATATTTGTTATTATTATATATCAATTCACCATTAATTTGACTTCAATTAACGAAAAAGATATATTATTTTTCTACTGCAATATTCTATAGCGTGATCAGTATAAAATTGCTCACTAAATGAACGATATTACTTTATATTTATATACAATATATACAATATAACAAAGCCTATGCTTAAACCAGTAAAAAAAATAATTATATGGACAATTTTAAGAAAAATTACATCCGACTTTTTCTTTTATCATTTACCGAATGTACTTCAGACTTCACAGATGCAAACCTATTATAGATACTGTATAATAATTATTTATGTGGGAACTACATATATAATAATTGCATATGAGAAACAGCTTTTGATAAGATGGTCTATAGTTAAGATCATACAGTTCTGGCTTTACATGATCTGCGTACCGATACATCGATCCCAATAAACTGGATCTAATTTAGTTCCACTGGGACACCAGAGTCTGGGTCCTAACAAAGAACATAGGCCACCTTGACATGGCGGCAATTTTCTTCCAAGGGAGACAACTGGTTGGTCAGACTGAATGTCTGTGGACATTACTCGAGCCGGTTCCACAAATTCCAGACCTAGAAAAAGAGACAGTTGAGTGCTGGAATCGGCTGGGAATCTACTCGAAGATGTCGTGAAACAAGATCACGTGCAATAAATTACTTGATTTGAAATCGCAGTCCCGAGAACAGTCAAAATATACTTCCAGTGTATTACACACAATTTCATGGACAGTTCAATATGGAGCATTGAGTTGGAAAGAACATAAAATTGATAACTGAGATCTATCTATTTTATTGTGTAATTGAATAATAATTTAGAATTATGAGATAAAATTAAATAAAAGAAGAAAGAAAGCTAAATTCAGATAAGTTAATTACAAATTAACAAATTTAAAACCCTATGTACAAAATAGAATACAATTTCTATATATTAACACTCTGCCTGCTGAAGGCAAATGGAGATGCCCTAAAGAGCAGTGATTGTGCCTAATCCAGCAGGGAGAGGGTTAATGATATTGAAAGAATTTCCTCTGAATGTAAATTTTAATTTATATATAAAACACCGTAATGATAAATAAATTTGTAATATATTTGCTTTTACATTTTTTTACAAAATATTTCTAAAAAATAGAAAAAGAACATGTTGCGTCTAACCCAGAAGATATAAATTTACATTTTGAAAAAAATCCTGTTTTCTTCCAATACAAATAAATTTGATTGATTATACTTTCTATTTTTCACATAACCTTTATGTTTTTCATATATACCATAAAATAAAATAAGCTCGAGTTGGAACGAATTGAAATGCGAATTTGATTAATTATATTTATAAATAATTCTCCGAACCGGCGCAGGACTTCTTGTCTGCGAGCTGAACCTGCCCTGGAGGACAAACGCACTCGAAACTGGCGTACATGTTCCTACACTTGAAGTTGCAAACACGAGGAATCTGATCACACTCATTCACATCTGAAACAAGAGATTAAAACGTCACTAACGAGAGCATAAAGACAGGATCATGTTACATCTTTCACCATTAGGAACTGTCCCAAAGGCCGGGGCATGGGATCGATAATCCTTAATCACGCCGGTGTATCCTCCTCATGTCCGAACTCTCTGATGACCAGTGTCCAGACATCCGAACAATAGACACTTCTTTCTTCGTAAATTGAAATACGAGACTAAACGTATTTGTTAGTTGTGTGGGACCTAGATATCAAATATCTTTGAAATTCATTAGCATGTCACTTAATTAGGTAAAAATATATATATAATATATCATGTTTATTATGGTGTATTTAGCATAAATCTTGGAAAATTCAACAATAATTGGACACATATGTAATTTTAAAGCCATTTATTGATGATTTTAAGATTGTTCTTTGTGTACAGAAAGATGGATTAAAAACTGATCTAGATACATACTTATATGATAGTATCACTTGTCAATTCATGTTTTTGGTTCTGGTATGGTAGTTACCTCTGTATTACTCCACACACTGCTGGTCAAACCATAGGCAATTTATTTAATCAGATGTATGCACCAGATATCAGACACATTCGGTATTTAGCCAAGGAAAGCAGAGGATTCAATGTGACCATGATGGAAGCTAAACCAGCATACATCTATAGCCAGGCTTCCTGATGTCAATTCCAATAACACTAATTTACAAGATGTAAATCTCTTGGACTTAACTATTGTCATACTGGATTTTCATGTGGTACTTCATCCTTCACGATCGATTACTAAAATTACTACATTAATACTTGAACACTAATGCCAAATTGTCATCTGGAAGTTTGAAAAACAATGTTGAAAATATAACGTAGACAAATCTTGATCCTATGGGAAAACTCTTAACTCATGTAAACACCTAATTACATTAACACACAAGAACCATACAATCCAAGGTAATTTACTCACATGGAAATGGGGACTTTTAAATATTAGGACATGCATCTGACACTGAAGTTTGTCTAAGTGAATGTGGTCAGACTACCGTCTAGACAAGACACATGTTAATACAAACATTACTGACAGCTCTCAGGAGAGCTTGGTGTGCATTTACGAGAGCTTCAAGCAGTTTCAACGTGGTCAAGTCTGGTGCACCGCTAGCATTGGTTTGGATATCACCCAAAGGTAAGGTTAGAACTCTGAGCTACCCTCGACTCCATTTCTAAGAATGTGAGTGAATATGGAGTTTAACGTCGCTGCGGGAATCTTTCACCCAGTTGCGACGACCGTTTCTAATGAGTACAGCAGAGTTAGATCACATGACCTAGGCAAGGCCCCGAGATTACGAAAGTTTCTGAGAATGACTCCATACTCAACTCAGAATTTTGTCCATAAAACGTAATGTGACGTCATAGCCTGAGAAACGCTGAGTCAAGGGTTATGACGTCACATGACGCTCAAACAGAAATATATGACACTCGTTCCGTTACGGTCTCAGGTAATCGCCATACAAAATCTGTCCATTTGAACTATTGACCGAGCCAACCACAGCCTCGCCTAATAAAACTCAGAGTCGTATACAAACTTTCTGCACTGTTTACATGTTGTAAACCGGCCACTGATTGGCTAACACTGCCTAGCGCAAGCACGTGACCGGAACGTTGTTGTGTGTGCATTGAGGTGAGGTCAAAGGGAAATCTGATGTGAGGTAAATGCCGATTCCGTCAGATCTCAGCTGTGCTGAGATATGATTTTAATGAGATTGGATAGATGGTGGAACCTTCGAGAAGCTGAATAGTTCATCCTAGTAGTCTTAACAGTACCTGTATGATGATAGTGAGCATATAGCCAGGTGAGATATAAGACACTGTTACTGGTCTTAGCAAATAGTTAATAGAGAAGTTTCGCAAATGTACCGTTACGGTTATCAGTACCTGGGCTGTGTACAAACATGTAGAAATACCTTCAAATACATGTAATTAGTCAACAGTAATTTGCATTATGTGTAGCAGGCTAGATAGCCGTCAGAAACGGGATAACACATATCGGGTGAGTCTCTGATGTCACATATTACGCACAAACTGATGACATTGTACTCAAAATAGTTTTGTAATCCCGGGACCTCGTTGTTTGAAATGGTACAGTAATATCGCTATGGTAAAGTCAATACAATACAACACAGGCCTATTTCTAATGAATGAATCGAAAACTGAATGAAAAGAGGGTAATCCTAAAATGATTATAATTGGACTGTGTATATCCACAAATGCAAGGATAAAGTAGATGGTGACTAATCATCTAAAGATATTAATACACCATACCTTATCTTGGAATAGGGAAACATCATGATTGCATTTCTTAATGGGAATACATTATAGATCAATGTATATAAACCTGGTGTATAGAATACCTGCCGTCTTAAGACCTACACTGGTGACACTGAGCTTACACGAGATTTTCAGACTTAAAAATAGAAATGAAGACTGGAATAGGAATGAATACAATCATAGGAATGAACACAGGCATAGGAATGAAGACAGACAAAGGAATGAAGACAGGCATATGAATAAAGATAGGCATAGGAATGAAGACAGACAAAGGAATAAAGACAGACAAAGTAATGAAGACAGACAAAGGAATAAAGACAAAGTAATGAAGACAGACAAAAGAATGAATACAATCATAGGAATGAAGACAAAGGAATGAAGACAGACAAAGGAATGAAGACAGACAGGAATGAAGACATACATAGGAATGAAGACAGACATAGGAATGAAGACAAGCATATGAATGAAGATAGGTATAGGAATGAAGATAGGCATATGAATGAAGACTGGCATAAGAATGAAGACAGGCATATGAATGAAGACAGACAAAGGAATGAAGACAAATGTAGGAATGAAGACAGGCATATGAATGAAGATAGGCATAGGAATGGAGACAAACATAGAAATGAAGACATAGGAATGAAGACATGCATATGAATGAAGACAGGAATGAAGACAGGCATATGAATGAAGACAAAGGAATGAAGACAGGCATATGAATGGAGATAGGCATAGGAATGAAGACAGGCATACAGATACTTCCGAGTTCTTCCACCAACCATGATGTGTATCTCTAGGCTAATCATATCTAGGCTAATCCCATCTAGGCTAACCCCATCTAGGCCAATCCTGCCAAATCTCCTGACTGAAACATGGACTAATACCAAAAACGTCCATTAGCGTCAACGGGATGGACAGGACGCCGACCATGTGGATAAATTAATCAGGGATTAATTCCCTTTGATGTCACTCTCATAAGATAAGATAAGAAGGGAACATCTCCATGTAGAGCATCTACAAAGTGCTGGTGGTTTGAGATCAATAGTGAGGTGATTGGGATGCTGGTGCGGAAGTGAAAGCCGTAACACAGATAGGAATAGACCAATCACGGATCTCTTAGCTGTCAAACTTTGACATTTCAACCAATAACGTCACTTCTTGATCCAGTGCTTAGGAGCCGGCATTTGTAAACAATAACACATGTTGATATTAGGGATACTGTAAATCATGAAACTAATGCCAGCAGAATAATAATGTGAAAAATGCGACCACCATATTGTCGCATTTAATTGCTGAGCGTTAAAGGTAAGCATGTATGGAGACATGGCCGTTCGCATTTTATTGGTGTCGCATTTATGTCTAAAATCTAGAAGTCGCATTAAATTAATGATGCATTAATTTCATGATTTACAGTATTATCAATACTAGAAATGTTTGGTCATCATATGAGATTCCTGGTTTGAAGATTTGAGGACTACAATAGATTGATGTGAGGATCAGGGGTTATATTGTGTCAGTTAAAGCATGTGGGCTTCACTGGAACACCTACTTATTAAAGGTTCTCATCCTAATATATGCAGATCATTATCAGACCATGATTCTAAGTTACATTCAATGCTAATAAATTTCATTTTTACAAATGATTCAGACTTGAAATGGATTTGACATTTAGCTGAAAAGTAATATTTGTGATCAAGAAGATATCAAAGCACTCAAATCTGCCATGAACAAAATGCAGATGCAGCAGAAAAACACTGAAAAACAACATTAAAGATCCAAAGGTTACGAAAACACTCTAATCTATTGTAAGAAAAATTACAGACGTAGACGTGCACTATTAAATGTGAAAAATCACCAAGATAAGCACAAAAATATTACAAAGAAGACAGATCAGATATAAATAGTTAATACAGAAAAGCAACACTTTAAATGTCACCATTTCTAACAGCACTACCAAAATGAAACAAGAAATTGAAAACATACATGAATGATTTAGCAAAAGCAGAGGAAGAGCTCATAACATCTACAAAGACAGGAAAATCCATAGAAACTGCTTACATGAAACATTAAAAGCAGAGGAAGCGCTCATAAAATATTCCTACCTGAACAACGCAGCCCTGGGCCCTGAGATGCCAGCCCTACAGGACAGAGACACTGGTAGCTGCCTGGAGTGTTCACACATCGCTGGTTGTAGTAGCATCGGTGTCGACGCGTCCGGCACTCGTTAATATCTGAACAATTAGCATAATGTGTCAACAATTAGCATAGCACAATGTCTGAACAATTAGCACAATGTCTGATCTGAAAAAATAGCACAAAGTTTGAATAATTAGCACAATATTTGAACAATTAGCACAATGTTTGAACAATTAGCATATTATCTTAACAATTATTATAATGTCTGAATAATTAGCACAATATTTGAACAGTTAGCACAATATCTGAACAGTTATCACAATGTCTGAACAATTAGCACAATGATTTTTTTTATCTACCACTGTGCCCCACCCACTCCCTCTCTTTTACTTGGTATTTCCACTCAGTGAATGAATGAATGAATTATTGTTTTACATCACAGCGGGAATCTTTCACCCATAGGTGACGACTTTCCACTCAGTACCTACCCACACACTTTCCACTGCGCACCCGTCTGAAGCCAGCATCGCACGTGCTGATACACTTGTAGCTGCCGCGAGTGTTCACGCACTCCCGAGCAGACGGACATCTGTGGGTGCCTTCACCACACTCATTGACATCTGAAAGACCAACAATAGACTACATATACTGTACCTGAATGAACTACAAACACCATTTTGAGATCCCTAATCATTACATTGCCCAGGATTACATGCTCACTCCTATATATAAACTCTGTTTCCTCAAACAAGCCCTGATTTCTCGTAACCAACTTGAGTTTGAGATATTGCTTAGCCGAGATGTTTTACATTGCTGTAACTTGAGTAAAATTTCAGCCAAGTTGAGTTTTTACTAAAGTTACAGCACTGAGTTAATGGTTGAAATCTCAGCTGAGCAAAATCTCAAACTTGAAATGCTCACCAGGTTGTGTTTAGAATACATGCTCACCAACAGGATTACATGCTCACCTCAAAGATTACATATTTTGATTGAATTATTGCAGTGCGACTGTCGCCAGTTTATGCACACAATTAAATGCTCACCACCAGGATTACAATGCTCACCACCAGGATTACAAGCTCACCACCAGGATTACAATGCTCACCTCTACATACGCCTTGTCTGCCACCCACCAGCTTGTATCCTCGGTTACACTCGCACTTGTAGCCACCCACAGTGTTCACACATCTCTGAGGGCACGGTGAGCGTGGCTTCTTACATTCATTCAGATCTGAAATTGTCATTAGATGGCAATTAAGCTAAAATAATCACCTTGATAAAAAAGCAAAATTGAACAAAAAAAAGTCAATAACATAAAATTAAAAGAGAATTTTACAGAAATTTAAATACCCGGTATAGAAAATAATAAATAAAATAAAATAAGAATGAATAAAATAAAATTATAAAAAAATATAAAATAAAAAAATAAAAAGAATAATAGAAATAAATAAAATAGATCTAAATAAAATAAACATAAAAAAATAAAAAAAATAAAGTAAAGTAAAGTAAAGTAAAATAAAGTAAAGTATAAAGTAAAGTATAAAGTAAAGTATAAAGTAAGTAAAATAAAGTAAAGTAAAGTAAATTAAAAAGTAAAAAGTAAAGTAAAGTAAAAAGTAAAGTAAAGTAAAGTAAAGTAAAGTAAAGTAGAAAGTAAAGTAAAGTAAAGTAAAGTAAAGTAAAGTAAAGTAAAGTAGAAAGTAAAGTAAAGTAAAGTAAAGTAAAGTAAAGTAGAAAGTAAAGTAAAGTAAAGTAGAAAGTAAAGTAAAGTAAAGTAGAAAGTAAAGTAAAGTAAAGTAAAGTAAAGTAAAGTAAAGTAAACTAAAACAAAACAAAATACAATAAATAATACGAAATAAAATTCCATGTTAATCTTCCTTGGAATTATGGTAAAAAGACGTAATGCAATGCTTACCCTCACACCTGCCTTGTGCTGTGAGAGTGTATCCCTGGGTACAGGAGCACCTGAAGCTGCCCACTAGGTTCTCACACACCTGCTGACAGGAGTCTGGCTGCACCGTGCACTCGTCAATGTCTGCAACAGTCAGCAGCCAATAATACAAGGATAACTACAAGGAGATTAATGACGTTCATAAAGTCAAGTACAATATAATTCATTTATTGTAAGAGGAACATGCTCATCCTGGGATTTGAACATGAATTGCGGGATTGTGAGTCCAACGCTCTACCAACTTAGCCAAAAGGAAAGACTCCACTAGAAGTATTTTATATCATAAAATCTGTCCACAAAACAGACTTCATTTCCAAATTATTATTTAATTTTTTTTTGTATTGGGGTTTAAAGTCGCTTTCTAGAATCTTTCACTAAACAACTTGTCAGTTTAGGGCAGGAGGAAACCCGCAACATCCGTAGCGCTGAATGTTGCAGTAAACCTGCGAGCACTG
>JAUTBV010014016.1:0-22195 GCA_032361325.1 Lepetodrilus fucensis | reverse complement strand
GCTCGCAGGTTTACTGCAACATTCAGCGCTACGGATGTTGCGGGTTTCCTCCTGCCCTAAACTGACAAGTCGCGATACTAGTGAAAGATTCTAGAAAGCGACTTTAAACCCCAATACAAAAAAAACCCCAAAAAAACCCCGACTCTAAACCCCATCATGTTTTGTGAATCAATACGAATCAAGTAATAGTTAATAGCTTGGATAATGAATTCGTCATCTGTCCTCTTCACCACATCACACATGAGGTAATGCATACAACACATTGATCCATTGTAGTGCATCAACAATCAGACAACCTAATAGCTATAACCAAACCATTCCTATGTGTTTCAGAGGCCGTTAACACCTTAAACAGAATAAATGACGACACAAACAGCTTTCCCAAAGGTGAGAACTTTACCGTATCTATTAAATTTTCGAATTCGAAACATAAACTACAGTGGTTATCCAAAGACAATATCAATAGTAAACACTATTAGACAGATTGTTACAATGGCTGGTATGTGTGTCCAGGCTGCAGTAGTTCGTTCTCCAACACAACGGGGAGTCTGGCGTCGCCGATGTTCCCTCAGCTGTATCCTAACTACGCCCACTGCCAGTACGCCATCATCCCGCCACAGTCCCAGGACCTCATCCAGCTCGTCTTCTCAGTCTTCGACCTGCAGGATGGCGCCGACTTCCTGGAGGTAGGTTCTCACGGCCTAAGTATAGAGGACAATGAGTCGCTGTGGGAATCTTTCACATAGTTGCGACTAGAGGACTTTGGAAGTATTTTGAAGTAGACTGCCAATACAATGCCGAATGCTAACGATAGAAATCACAAACTATATAGTGTATCAATAATGGAGAGTGAAGAAAGTCATATATTGTGTTTCAAATATCGGTATCAAATATTTGAACAGCAACAACCTCAAATAGTATTTGAAAAGATCACATCAAAATGTTAACGTGGTTTTGGCCCCCAGAAACGTAGATGTAGTACTCATAGTAATAGTGATCATGTATCGTTTCTTTTAAGATTCGCGAGGAGGGCCCACGAGGACCATTTTTAGGTCGTTTTTCCGGCAACAGAATTCCGCCAACCTTCTACACCAAGTCCATATGGCTATCGTTCAGATCAGACGCCTCCATTGGAAGACAAGGCTTCGTGGCTGTCTGGGAGAGTAAGTTATCAGTGGGTGTCTGGGAGGGTGAGTTCAGTGGGTGTCTGGAAGTGTGAGTTGAGTGGGTGACTGGGAGCGTGAGTTGAGTGGGTGTTTGGGAGTGTGAGTTGAGTGGGTGTTTGGGAGTGTGAGTTGAGTGGGTGACTGGGAGTGTGAGTTGAGTGGGTGTTTGGGAGTGTGAGTTGAGTGGGTGTTTGGGAGTGTGAGTTCAGTGGGTGTTACTTCCATGTACCCACTATTTTGCACATTTGCCAGTACAGATTGGAATATATTTATACATATACTCAGTATACTCACGTTCCTATTACAGCCACCACCATCGGGGTCAGACTTCGAAATGGAACGCGTAATAACGAGGGACGACTGGAAGTGTACCGTATAGCAGACAATATTGGAGCATGGGGAACCGTGTGTGACGATTCCTTTGACTCGGCGGAAGCACAAGTTGTTTGTAGGATGCTGGGATACATGTGAGTCTTTATAGGCATAATACAACATATATTTATGGTTGCTTTGGACTAATTCCTACAAGTACATTAATTCTCTTGACATACATAAAATCATGTTTTGTACTTCCAAAAACTTTTCCAACGCTGTATGATAGACATCATTCTATTGCAACGCCAATATACAATAACCGAGTGTATAAACCAGATAGCAACCTGAATGTGATCATATTTCATTTTGCTGAATGTATAGTCAGGCAAAGGGACATAACTAAATATTCTAAGAATTCAAAGTGAAACGATCAGATTTTCTTAGAATTCAAAGTGAAACGATCAGATTTTCTTAGAATTCAAAGTGAAATGACTAGATTTTCATAGAATTCCTTCATAGATCAGTTGATGCATCAACGACAAGATAATTAGCAGAACGTCCCCTTTATTGATATAAAATGTGTTGGCTTATTTTATGAATAATTGCATCAGTAAATAACAACTTTTAGGTGGATAAATTAAACATAATTAGTCTCAGATAGAAATTAATTTGTCCATTATACAGGTCTATCAACTGTGATAGTATGCCTTTAAAAGCAAATTAAATCACTCGCAAAGTAGGTAACTGTCTGTCTGTAGAATGCAGGTAAACACCAGAATATAACAGTCAATAAAATAACGTTTACACGCACTAGATGACAAGGGTATTACCACTATATAGTCTTCTCAAATGTCTCGTCACTTTCGTCTGTCGGTATACTCTATAATGTCTTTATTATACGTAACATTGTTGCTTGTTGATATGTTCATTCCTGGAAGATATGCTGCACTAGTGCCAGTCTAGTGGACTATATTGTCTATGTCAACATTTCGAGAATGCATGCCATGATCATTGGATATGACTAAAGCTCCACGTTAACCATCATATTCACTATTATTTAGTAACAGCAGTAGGCCTATTATATATCTTGGCCCAATATTTATGGTGCAACTCATGTGTGTTTGTCTGTCGGGATGATAACTAATAAGGTTGAATAAGTGTTTCTCTTTCTCCAGAGACGATATTAATAAGAACGCCACTGCGTTGAAGGGTGGCTACTTCGGTGCAGGATCAGGCTCTATACTGTTTGACGACACGATGTGCACAGGTGCTGAAGACGACATCAACGACTGCCCCAACGCAGATGCCCACAACTGCAACCACTTCGAGGACGCTGCTGTCAGATGCAACTGTAAATATAATTCATGTCCTTGTCCTTCCATATACGAATGGCATATACTGGAACCCGTCATGCGGCCCTGTAAGCGAATTGGTAAACTTATTTAGGAGGATAATACTAATTATGATCGTGGTCTTTTGTTTTAGCCCTGACGCCGAAGTACAATGGGTTGTCTAGCAACGGGTCCATGATAAGAGGTAAGTACATTCTCAATCATACATCAATTTATCAATGTGCTAATTATTTGTACGTGACATGTCCATGGCTAACCTTGATAGGAAGTATATATGTGTAAACGTTCTAGGTTAACTGAAGCTTTCTAACAGCTGTCTGTTTCGTCCTGGTTGTCCACAGAAGACGTGTCCAGTTCGGTGACCGTGACCTGTGACTCGATGAACTTGCACGTGGTGGTAGACCTGGAGGCTCTTGATGACCGATACAGCGGTCTGAGTGAAGGCTACACGTACCTGACCCTGGGAACCTCCGACTGTGTGGGGCAGAGACTGAACACCACCATCGTGTTCAACACGGACATCACCGACTGTGGCATGATCGCTAGGGTGGGTATACATGCTTCACCACATTTTGGTATCTACTAGTAGGCCTACCTATAACATTTAGTTTTCCCATTCTGATATTGGATTATGAAAGTAATTAAGTGAACGAAATAAAATATGAATTAAATATAAGTTAAAAATAAAGAATAGTTATGTGTCCTGTTCCCGGATTCTAAAAGGATCAGCCAGGATCCTGAGAGGACACGTTTACCTCGGGTGTCCTAGTTTACCTTTGAGCATCCACGTTTGGTGTCTTGTCCCGCACACTAACAGAGCACCTAATTGTTCTTGCGGTGCATACTTTCTGTACAAAGGATGACGGTAGAATACTCAAGTACAACATGAACATGACATCCCACAAATTATACACGATGACGTTCATGAATATGTATACATGTGTATTATATACATTACCATCTGAATTGAATAATTGTATAGACACATACTTTTATGAACAATTACGTTTTTCCATTACATTTCCCCCCGTCTTAACCATTCAGGAAGACAACAACTACATCATCTACAGCAACAGAATAGTGTCACAAAACAACGACTCTTTCCCGATCAACGAAGTGAGTGACAGTCCCATCCTGGTTCCGATAGAGTGTTCCATGTCCAGGACGGTCAGTATCTCCGCGGTGATGAACACCTACAAGAAGATCACTACAGCTAAGACTGTCCGTGGCTTTGGAAAGTTCAGCGCAGAGCTCACCTTCTACAAGGATCCTGCTTTCAGGTACCGTTCTCAGGCACACTTCATCCAGCTTCCGAGAATTTGTAGACCAACCGTAAATCAAATACTGGTGATTTATTCCATTAAAATATAGCACTAGTTATTAGTGAATAGATCGTACTAACACAGGCGTACTGAAAGATTCACACAAAGTCGTGTTCCGAAGCCTGAGCAGAGTGAACAGAACATTGAAAGGATTTCCATCACAAAACGTCGTATTTGTAGTTCATATACATATATACGTATTGCGACGTATTGAGTTCATATACGACGTATTGCATCGAGTTACTACTCTCATTCGACTATGCTAGTTATTTGTTAGTCCTCATCAAAGACATTTCGTGACAATTCCTTTATATTTGTGATGTTAATTTTAGATTCTTTGAAACATTTGCAATCATTAAAAATCGAAAAAAGATGTCTTTGACAAGGACTAATTATTTATATTCCTTATGAATTTACATGAATGTAAGCTTTTGGAATTGATTGCTAGAGCAGAATTACATGGTATGTTAAATATAATTGACGCGCGACTAAGCTAATGTGCATGGTATACATCCAAGTGTTCCCTGTCACTACCCGCAGCCGCCAGATTGTAGACATGCCGATATACGTAGAGCTGGATCAGCAGATGTACATGCAGGCGGGTATCCTGACCAGAGACCTCAGCCTCAAGGTGGTGCTCTACCAGTGCGTGGCCACCCCCACCTACAACTCTACCGCGGACCTGGGACGCCCTCTCATTATGGGAAGGTGGGTCTTTATTCTCTGCTCTAGATCTGTGTATGTTCATGATGCATGTTGTACTAAACAGCCACGTCTTGACCTTGTATGCGGAGTGCGATCAATGGATGATGTACGTGCACTACTGCGCGTGTCTGAGGCCTGAGTTATATATCAGCATTATACTGGTCCGTTAGTAAACTAGCATACATGTATTATTAATGCATGGATGTATTATCTTCAACAGATGCCCCATGGATAGTTCAACTCAAATTCTTCCATCGCCCTCTAACTCCACTGTAAGGTTCCTCTTCACGATCTTCAAGTTCAGCAGACAGGAAATGTTTATCACGTGCAGACTGCTAGTGTGTAATGCGACCGACACGTCCGATAGGTGTCGCCAGTGGTGCCCCCAGGTCAAGTCTCGGCGCAGACGAAGTCTTGATGACGACCATTTTGTGGAAGTAGTACAAGGGCCACTCATCTTCAAGTCTCATGTTGGAAAAGGTACTGTCAATTTAAAATTTGCACTAGATTGGAAAACATTGTTTAATTTAATAATTTCTTACATCTTTTCATGAGTTTGAAGGAAAATATTCATAATAACTGTTTATTTGCCTTTCGATAAACCTATACTTCGTGCATCTTAAAAGTTTAATAAACCAGTATCGTTGTTTAATGTACTTTCAGATTAACATTTGTTGGTTATTATTTCAAACATTGTGTGTTCTTTGTAGAGCCCCGTGGCCGGAATGTGTTCTATATCGGCGTAGTTGTTGCCGGTGTTGCTGTCACCATACTACTGGTGGTCGCCGTCAGCCTCATCCTGGTTTCCTGCAGAAAGAAAGTCACGTGGCTTGTTAACCACCTATACGAGGAACAGCCCCAAGATATGGTGATGATGTTGCCACTGAAAGATTGTGAATAGGACATGGCGCTGATGTAAAAGAACATCCATGTGAGGATGCTGGCGTGGTCTACACACGGACATCCTCGCTCGCGCAGTGTTCTGTGTTACAATCCATATGAACTTTAGTCGGTGACAGTGACAATTCCCTAAGCTAGACTATCCACAAACATTTACATAATGGAATGCCGTATTTTAATGTTTAGCAATATATTGACTTCCTATAGATGTTACATTGTAGGGAAACAAGAATTGCAGATGGAGATATTATTGTGCTTGTTTCCGGATAGTCTACTAACACATGACAAGGGTGGACCAAACAGAAAGAATAGATGTTTTAAACGCCGTGTATTGGTTTGCAGATGTTTGACATCGTTAACAGCATTTATAATAAGAAGTTGATGAACTTTATTTTCCAATCAGATTGCTCAGATTAGGTCAGGTGCATATACACGTATACAGCTTAAAAGTTACATAGGATGGATACACGTGAACTTGTTACTCTGTAACCACTGTCATGTACAATAGGTATCTATATGATGATTAACTATAAATGATAAAACATTAATAAAATTGTAATCTCATCATTTATACATACATGCATGCAAACAACCTGTGTGGCGTGTAACCTACTCTATGACTCCATCGATAATATTACATAAATAATTCCACTTTTGAAAAGATAACCCATACTTCATTGCATAGGCATGCAGCTTGACGTGGTAGTTGCTATACCCGGAGCGTAGACTGACATAGACGCATGAGTAACATGACTGTAGATTGGTGTGGGTGTTTGTTCATGCCACTAGCAGTGTGACGTACTTCTGCCTGTTCTCACCTACAGATTTCCGTGGTGGCATCATAGCAAAGAAGGTCACCGATCAAAGAAATAATCATGGATATGCAAACACTCGACAAGACAAATTAAGCAGTTACAATAGCTATTACATAAATACCGGGTATTAGAACACAGAACAGGGAATCACAAGACAGACATAATAATATTAGCAACACAGTATCCGGAAACAATTATTGGTTATGGCCTGTCGGCAGTGTATAAAACTCCGGCAATTTCACTGCCAGACATGAGGACTGGTAAGTCTGAGAAGTTACCCGTCCTCATACATGTTGGCCAGTGATCGATGATATACACCTTGAAAAACAAACAAAAAGTAACACGACATGCGGGCGTGTAACGATAAAACGTTACCAGTCCTCGCTGAAAATAACCCGTCGCGGGAGTGCGGACGGGTTCTATTTCAAACACTGCTGTTGATCCAACAATTCAATAGTATCACCTAAATTGGAATGCGTATCCGAAAGAAAAGTTTCGATATTTATGCTTTCCTACATTGCCCAAGCACCTACTATTTTGTTTCTGTTGTGAGTCCAGATTGAACGTTTGTTTGAAACCAATGCAAGGAACGTGCACAATGGGATCCGCTATACCCTGTAGTCTCTTATTTCTACAAACCATTACCAGGTCACTAATCATCTAATGTCAAACACTAGTCTCTTAATATATACACTCAATGCAACTGGTAATCTACAACACTGTTAACACTTAAAACGTTCAAATCTACCTTTGTTAACTGATTCGTATCACTATTATTTCCTGAAAATATACTTAAAACTTACTAATTTTGTTACATTTTTCCCCCTGGCTAGTGACACATTCATGCATTCGAAATGCATTCTAACTAAGGACTGCTTTCCCTTGGCATGTCAGGAGCATGCGGCACCTTGATGTGATGACCGAGCTTGATGACGACCAGTGTCACCACCATGACCGTTACCATGACCACGCCTACACTGATGCCCACCGCCATGGCTGTCGTCTTGGAGTTGTCATCATCAGTCGTCTTGTTGACGGGCGGCATCTCCAGAACGCCGGACCTATCACCGTCTGATCCACCTGCTTGCCCTTCTTCTGATGTTCCTTGGCTTTCTTCTCCTGTCCTTCCAGTGCCGGGTTCCCTAGAACCGTAACTTCCTGAACTCGTATCTCCACCGGGGGTTCCAGTGCTGCCCTTTCCTGTGTCTAGGAATCCTCCAATTTCAGAACGCTCAGTCACAGAGCTCGAAGAGGAACCATCTGGATAACAATGAAGTGCATTGTCAGTTACAATGTGGACATACAGGTGTTCATAATGCACAGTGACGATGCCGTTATATAAGCTCTCATACTTACTCAGGGCATCGTGTGTTGACGACTCTCTGTCAGTCGAGTTGTGATTTGTGTTGTTTCTGTTCGGCCATTCATCGCCTTCTTGGTGTGCTCGCCCGCCGATGGTAGACACATTTGACAAGCCTTCACTCGTGTGTCCAGCTGCGCCCATATGACTAACATTCGAGGATGTATAGTTTGCAGTTCCCTCCCCTTTATTATATCCGCCAGCAGTAGGCCTGTCACCAGTTCCAGACTGTCCGCCAGTAATATTGTTAGACTGCCCTTCAGTAACATTTGTCCCGCTCACCGTTGTGCTGCTGTTGTCACGTCCAGTGAGATTCGTGGCATTCACGTGTGAACCAGCAACCAGTAGTGAACCATTTCTTTCTGGAAGTTGATAACGTAGCAGTGTATATGAAATTAATTGATAGATGAAGCGCTAGGCTTAATCAAATGAAATTGCCTTCAGAATCACATAGTGTAAGGTAAACTATCGTATGCAATGACATATACTGCAATGTGCATCGATCGCTACAATATCGTATGTTATGACGCAAAGATTTAATATAAAAAAGAAACGACTGAGAGTAATGATGATGCCAATGCTTACCTCCCCTAGAACTGCTGTCCAGGACACGGATCGGGCCTTGGACCACTGTGGTCTGATGCGTGTTATTTGCTATAGCTTGACCCGGACAAGTGTTCCCACAGCGATCTGTTGAGCAGTGTACGACAAGACACTGTAGGTAATACTCGGACGTCGCCTCTACATGCCACTGAGTACCAATAGTGATCCAAATCACCATCCCTTTTCTTGATACGGTGACGTTGTCGGCGGGGCATCTAAACATCATTTATACAATTAATGCTTTGTTTTGCTACACGTTATTTATTTGTTCTGATATAGGTAACTCAACTAAACTATAGATGATACAAGTGTTTGAAGCAATTGAGTACACATCGGTTTTACAGAGAGTTTGCCTAGGCTAGTTACATGCATAAACCAAATCATGTTTGTTGTATATAAACTGTTACCCTAGAGTAATCAGATGTCGTTCAGTACGCGGGCCACCAGAAAAGGTAGTCTTCACAAGGCAGCTGTAGACGGTGATATTGTTCACTGCCTCCGTCATGGAGGTGGTCAGCACGATGTAGACGGAGACGTTGCTGGGAAGAGACGCGGGGTACGCCTCCAGTATGCCCGTGTCAGTGTGCACGTCCATGTGGACGAGGAACCCAGGTACAGAATGCAGGTCCTCGCTGGGCAGACGTCCCGTACTTCTGGAGCTGATCGGTAGTCGCGGAAATACACAGACGAGCGGGATTTGTAGCTGCTGGCCTTGGATCTTGGAGTGTATCGTCAGCTGATTGCTATACATGACCTCAAGTGGTGTCTCCTGAAATTGGAATTCCGTGGATGTCAAAATCATACAAAACATATGTCATGGCAATAACAATGTACAATGATTACTACTCTAGGTAGTGGTTATATGTTCAAACACCGCTTTATTATCATTGAAAGAGTTGACACACAAAACAAAGGACAAACATGTTAATTTTATCTAGGGGTGATATATTCGCATTAATCCTCAAAAGATATATCTACACATTTCGTGGTTCAGTCGCGACTGCAGATGGAAGAGTGTCGCAGATGGTGAAATACTTACGCGTCTCCGTGTACCACACTTGCTTAGCTTAGTGCTCATCAGGAAGTGTCGCTTAAAACCTTTCAGGATCTTGTGACATCCGAGATCCGCGAGTGACATTGAGGCTGAGGCCACATACGGGTGTGTTTTGATGAACAATTTAGCATTCAGACTGACGTTCATGGTTCTATCGGTGCACATCACGGTCACGTACTTCGTGTTATCTGGCAAATTAGAAGACTATCTGCACATTGTAGGAGCGACCCCACTATTATTACCTGCTATAATATTTTGGTTAACATCCTTCACAGTGTAAACGCATTTAAAGTACACATATTATTAAAACGACTCTTAGTTGCAATGACGGACTTGAATAAACACAGTAGTCATCACTTTCGTTATTTTTATAGTAATGCCATTTTGGCTTTCCAGTAGAAAGCCGCCATTTTGATGGCAACATCCTGGGGACGTCTACACCACTACCCAGGGATCGGGTTAATTATACTCGTACACATATCTACATGACTTTGGTGTTTGTAAAACACCACAACAGATGAAATTATATAGTATGTCATAGCATACGATATTCTCAATGTCGACAGGTTTACAGACATGCAGTTGTTCTCAGCTAACGAACAACTAAACATCCTGTCTCCTTCCGGTACGCTTGCACCCAGCTGTAGCGCTTGACTTGACTTGTACTATACGATTTAACAACAACAGATTGTACTCACCATCCTCTGCCTTGTTAACTGAAATAGGGGAACAAATGATACATTAATGCTATATATTTGTTGTTATTATTATTATTAATATTATATTTGTATTACTATTATTATTATTATTATTATTATTATTATTATTATTATTATTATTATTAGTATTAGTATGTGTCTCTTTGTATTTTCCTTCACCTTCCTTTGCGCTCCTACCATGCCACGTATACTGGTATATGGTGTTAATGTGCTATACATGACCTATCAGCTCCCTATATACGTTACTACTATTATTGCAAATAATTGCAAACACATTAATTCTTCAAGGGGAACTGTCCCTGTTGATGGTACAGTAGGTCTACCGAGACCGAGGGTTATTACGTACACTTCCATGTTATATTGAAACCCCGACCGGCGTGTCTGTCATTGCTGGTGAACTTGATATACACTCTCCCGGAACCGGACTGATAAAATATCTCCTTCCCGCCGTGGACGCCAAGCCTTCTGTTGCCGAATGCCTTCACAAACACCTGTTGATATCGTAGCGATTCATGTGTATACTATTAGGATATGCACGGTATCTTTGAACGAAGGTATGTATATTGTGTACCATTTGGCTAGCCAATTCAAACGCACTTCGCCATAGGTAAATTATATATAATATTGATAACGACCATGTGGAATTCGACACTCTTAAACGAAACGTTCCGACGATAGGAGAAGCAGGGTAAGAAGCAGTTCAGTCCATACATAGAGAAAATCAAATGCTGTTATATATTTAGAACAGAGCATATTTTTCTATAGTTATAGTTCCTATCGTAATAGTATGTAAACACACACACACACACACACACACACACACACACACACACACACACACACACACACACACACACACACACACACACATATATATTTACGATTCTGTAATATTGCTTGCCACGGTTGACACAATACAAGACTCACCTGTAGAGAATCTCCCTTTCCTAATCCCTGCAGCAGCACGTTATACGAGTAGGTTCCTTTAGCTGTCCCCGTCTTAGACGCACTGTAGATACAGTATGCGTTACCTGGGTATGGACCCGGATATCCCGGGGATACCGCCGTACCAAAGTCAGCATGACTGCTTACTCCACATTTGGTATACACTGACAATGGAACAGTTCAAGAATAGATTAGATCGACTGATAGTACTTGATTCGATCACGTTATAGATACAGTGTATCGGCGCAGCCATATTGTAAGGAAATACAAATGCATTGAACATTATCTTGAAAACACCATTAGGACTGACATTGCAGATATGTGTGTGGAACAATATCCCCGGATGTGTCTGCGATATTAGACAACAGAAGGAATGAGTGAGTTGGAGGACATCTACATCATCGTTATACCACAGTACTTCAAATACCGTCCGCTAAATATCAGCTACGCTGGACGCGGACGTAAAATACCTAATTAAATGGAAATACTTCAAATTGCAGAGGTAATTTCATACTGTCTGACCAACTTTGATATCAAATAAATGTATATATTACCTATATCGATGAATGATAGAATATTTGATTAGTTCTTGGTATCGTATACTATATATGGAAGAACTCACAAGTACCAATTACATACTGCAATAGAATAGCTGTGTACCAAATGGACTCACAGTTACATCCACAGGTTTTCTGACAACGGAAGGCCACATCAGGATTTGAACATTTAGTCTTGTTCTGGGTATGGGTTGAACAGGTGAAGACGGCTTTTGTGTCTTTGCAGGAACTTGATCCTGAAAATAATGCAGAACTGATTGGTTTCAGTCAAGTTTTGCCGTGTCCCTTTACTTTATCTCATTGCCCTGTCTCATTTCTGCCCCATTGCTTTATCTCATTGCTTTATTTCATTGCCCTGTCCCATTGGTTCCCCATTACATTTCATTACCCTGACCAATTGATATCCTTTTACTTTATCTCATTGCCCTGTCCCATTGCTTCCCCTTTCTTTGCCGTATTGCCATATCCCGTATCATACCCTGTCATTAATATCTCACCTTTCTTACATATGCCGCATGTTTGTTGGCAACTATCCTTGAAACGGTAACATTGCCCATGCGCTTTGTTTATGCTGCAACTGGTCTCCCTGAGTGTGTCCAGACACCCTGAAAGGTGAACACGTGTTCGTAGCCAGAAAATTCACATATCCCATGCAGAAGGATAACAAAGATTCTTTGATAAGCCACTGATATATCATGTTTAATAGATGTTCGTTAACATGTATGTACATGCATGCAATTCATACTAGTCTGTCACAATTCAGTCATCGATCCTACTAGCAAAACTCAATATTTAAAAGTCAGTTTGTTTTGTACGCATTTCCAAACTTTGTGTAATGAAGTTATTTACTTTCTCAGGTTCAGTACTTGGATGACCTACAATCAATAACATGTTTACGTCAGTACATCAGGCGAAACGCTGAGAGTAAGTAACTTTCTGTCATGACTATTGGTACGTCGTCTCAAATAACCTACCATGTAGTACAGTACTATACTATGCAATAGCAAATTTGTAAAACGATAATATGAAACATAACCAATACACAAGGGGGACACAGGTGCTAAAACATACTCACTGTCTATTGCAGGTACTTCAGTAGTTGGTGCTGTGGACAGACATATAGAAACAGATACAACAGTTGAGGCATTAAGAAGTTCTTGGTGGAAAGAGACACTAGAGCAACGTGTCACCATTTTGTATTGATAAACCAAGGATGAGGACTGTATGCAGACATTGGATTACAGCAAGAGAAGTCCTCCCCGTGTGGAATTCGAACTAGAATCGTCAGTGGTCAGACATGTGATCAAACATGTGATCCGTAATGCTGTCTAAATCCACACATGCTATACAATTAAGGTATAAGAGATTCAATATATACGCCAATTATATAATCACACACACACACACACACACACACGCGCGCGCGAACACGTACGTACGCGTGCACACAGACACATACACACACACACACACACACACATATATACATGTTGAAGACGGTACCTTTATCACATTCCCCGCAAGTCTCCAGACATTTCTGTCTCTCTGTTGGGTTTCTGCAGTATCCCTTCTCTCGCACAGTCGCACATGTGTCCTCTTTATATGTGTCTCGGCACTTACCTACAATACACATGGATTATATCATTATTCAAATAACAAGAGTTTGTAACAACCAGACCCGTGCAGGTGTCAAAGATAAGTCGTAGGCTTACATTCATTTCATAATGGCAGACCAAACAATAATTACTGAAATTGTTACACGTGTACGTAAAGGGACATTGCCATTAGATCCTAAAGGGCTAATGTTTACTGATTTCACTTGCGAGCAGAGGGTCACCGAAAGCCTTGATCACTAACGCCACACACTATGGCTAATCAGACATACCGGGTAGGCCACTAACTGAACTAACGTAGACATGATACTGAAATGACACTAACCCTACTACTAATAGAACTATACATTGTCACTGTAGTTAACCTATACTGACGAGGCAATAATACACGTAAAATATCCACATATGATAGTTAAGGACCACATCACACTGTCTGGTCAACGAGCATTTAAGTCATACGTTAATGTACTGAATGTCTAATGATCACTGAAGTGCCACGCCTATTTGATACTCACGTTTAGCAGGATTACAGAATCCACATGTTCTCTTGCAGCTCGTCGTCATTGTGGTTCTCCTTCTCACTGCCTTGGTGTCACAGTACCCGAGTATTGCGTTCTCCACGCACGTGTCCGGGACCATAGCGTCTGCGCATACTTTCTGATCTGTGGAGACAAGGAATACCGTATAGTATTATTGTCTCATCTAATCTCATTAAAAAAAAACCCCATTAACTCATGTGTAGAATGTCCTTCAATACATGTAAATAGGTAAGGACGAAGATCATCTCCCAAAGCAACCCCTATGTATCGCGTTAGCTGTCAGATGGTAAGCGTTTGGTCAGGACATCACATATGTGCTTCAAGGACAGTCGGAGGCAGCTAATGAAGAGCCTAGGAATCTCCACTGGCTCTTAGGAGTCGCAGGAGCCAGATCGCCTTGCATGGCGCAACGCAATCCATCGAGGAGTCACGGCTACAGAGGAATGCTGTATATGGAACAGAGAGGCACATACAGCCAGGCCTACTAGCACCTCCAGTATCCCTACATGACATCTCACATACATGCCAGGCCTACTAGCACCTCCAGTATCCCTACATGACATCTCACATACATGCCAGGCCTACTAGCACCTCCAGTATTCCTACATGACATCTCACATACATGCCAGGCCTACTAGCACCTCCAGTATCCCTACATGACATCTCACATGCATGCCAGGCATGTGGTGGGAGAACCTTCCATCCCTGGATAGGCATCAAGTCATCTCCGGTCACATAGAACAGCAAGGCACCTCAATGCAAGAAGAAGTGGTCGTCATCGCAGTCCATGGACGAATATGAAAGGACGATGTTTTCGATTTCAAAGTTGAGGACTGAGTTGCCATGAAGACTAGTATACATGTACAACCACCAACACACTGTAGGTAGATTACATTGTAAGACATATGAATTTAATATAAATGCATACTTTTACCATAACAGAGCCCGTTTTCTTTGGTCAAGCATTGCCACTGATACTGATATGGTTAATTTGCATTGTGTGAGATTCATTCATCTGTTGTTGTAGACCTAGTAAACATGACACATGACGTGTTCAATGTTGTGGTACTCACACTGTCGTGGATGACGTAGTTGGCACACTGTCCCTTCCTTGTTCGTACACCGCCTGGGATTGTAATGGCCGGTCACTGCTGACATCACCAGACAGTGCATGCCTGGCCCAACAGTAGTGTTCATCTTCGTGCTGTCCACCTTTGTCTTGTTCTGCCACAGCCACCGCGGCGGTTCCTGGAACATGCTGGCACCCACATAGTAGTCCACCGCTCTGTAGGCTGGAAGACACTGACAGCATGTAGGCTGGAAGCTACTAACATAACAACATGTAGGATAGAAGGAACTGGGATAATCCAGACTGGAATACACTGGCATAATCTAGGCTGGAAGATATTGACACAATGTCAATGATAGCTATCGTCTGACATAGGGAACTCATTAATGAATACATTCGTGCAAGTAAATCATTCCATGAAGTGGTACGGAAAAGGACTAAACAATTCAATTTACTATCTCCCAACTAACTATATTAAAATGCCTTTCTTAATGCTTCTTATCTTTCTATACTAGGGTCAATACCATGGAAAGGTGCCATTCATGACTTGGAATACGAAGAAATAATTATGATTAGATTTGTTAGTTGAATATTCTTGGCTATTCTAGTAATTACATTTCATTGAGACTTTCTACAGAGGAGACTTCGTGACAAGCTTCAATACAAGTACTGTTGTAAGACACGCCTGAGATGCCATGACACACCTTGTTGGCTCTGGATGGCGTCATGGACGGCTCGTCTTTTTAGTTCGGAGTCAAGCTCGGCTATACTACCCCCGGCTCGTTCTCTACACTGTGCTACGGAGTCATACCAGGTAGCTCGCACGTCAGGCAACAACTTGAAGCAGAACTGAGATCGTTCCTCATAGAAATAGCCATCTTCCACGGGACACCAAAGGTTTGTCTCGTTCGAAGCTGGAATGATAGATGTTGGAATACTATCTATCAACATGTGACTAAGGGGCAAGTACATGTATTATCAGTAAATATTCACGTTTAGCTATGGGACTATGTTTATTGCTCATTTATTTTTAATTTTGAAATACATTAACTGAAAGAATAACATCGTGGACCGTATTTACCCACACACTTTGGAGCCGGATGATTCCATGTTGTATTCATACACATAAGTTTACTGTGCCCTTTCAATTTATACTGATGATAGCAATCTATAGTGACGACTGAATACGTCTTCCGGTCCCCCGTAGATAGGTTCAAGCGTGCCAGATTGTCTCTATCGAACAGGTGCGACGGAAGTCGAGTGTCCTCCAGTATTGGACAGCCTGTGACCGGAAGTGAATATTATTGAGGATATGCATGAGCACGGATTACAGGAAGATGCAATATTAATAAGATGTGCATACTGTATATTGACACTTTGTCTCTCTCTCTCTCTCTCTCTCTCTCTCTCTCTCATACACACACACACACACTCTCAGAATTAGACTCATGCTGAATGGCCAGTCCTATTTTGTCAGGGTTAGGGTTAGGACAATGTTGACAACATTTGTATACTGTACATTGACACCTTTATATCTCTATCCTCTATCTAGTCCTATTCTGTCCAGCAACTCACCAGCTCTCGTCTCTCTGTTGCCCATCACGGCGACTTCACACAGCGACAGACCTGGCTGAAACTTAGAGATACGAACATAGCGCCCAACAGCGTCTCCCAGACACTTGATGCTCCTAGTTTCTCCACACTTGAATGCATCTGTTATGTTGGCGCACAAAGCACCAGACTGGTCGGGGTTCCTGGGTACGATGCCCTCTGGGTAAACGTAGATTGATATATTCTGGAGGTTGTCACCTGCAAATGAAGAGATAGTATACATGCAATAATAATTGTGCCTAGGATCTCGAGTATGTTAATTTGAGTATCAATATGCTAAAACAGATTAATATTTATGAAGTTTATTGCAGTGGGGATATTTGTGATTTACATGAACCTTGGAACTAATAGTTGGAATATATTCTAATTCGAACAGGTAAACATCTTACGATCAGGGTACGTTAACTTTGCCTACTATTGAACTAGTGGTACTACGATAGCGGTAATTACGCATCATTCACCGTGTCCGATACATGTTCTAACTAGTAATTAGTATAGTATATAGCGTGCTACTTACAGCAACAATCGTATCTATTGCCAATGATTACAGACTCGATGTTGTAGATTTCGTTCAGATCAACCTGCCACCATGGCAATGTGTCGTGTTCATGTGAGATGGCACAGTTGGTTGCCTGAGAACCGTGGTCAAAGACGCCGTCAACAGCTCCGGCAGCAGTGGAGTTGTAGTTGGTGGAAACCGAGCTCAAAGAGGCAAACTTGAAGTTGGCAATGTTTCCGGACATATCTGTAGAAGTATAGCTGGTGTAACAATCTGGGTATCTTTTCACTAACACTCCCTTTGCCGATAGCTAATACACTGCAACGAGAGCGTTATATGGTCTCTTTGAGACTTTGCGGATAAGAGGGCTTTGTGAAAGGATATCTTGACATAGCGACTTGCAGCAATACACTTTTCATTTGAATGAAGCTATTCTATATTGTTTCTTTTCTACAGAAATTAAAGTAACAACGCCAAGCAGCAAAGAATCATGCAAAGTCAAGAAAAACAGCAACACAGATATTCATCAACATCCTACCTTGATAAACTAGTCATTACATCCTACGCTGATAGAAGTCTTACATATTGCAGACTTCGTTACCTAACGAACCACCAATTTGTCTGGAATCCTGCCAGATGTTGAGATGGACGGTGAGTACCACATACCTAGACACGTAGGCACCTCTTTGTCCCAGTGCCCAGAGTCCAGACATGTCAGGTTCTTAGGACCGGCTACCGTCTTTCCCATGGTGCAGCCATGAATCAGGACTTGCGTTCCCTGGATGTGGTCATGTGTAGACAGCAGGAAGCCCGGGGATCTGGGGCCGCGCAACGTCGGACACTGTGCTGAACAATAATGTTCATATTCAAAGTAGACTGCCCAGCTGATTACTACACGTCCAGAATTATTGTAAATACTTCAAAAGAAAGCAGGCCTGCCTAAAAAGAACTACGTCCATACAGTAGAGTTTGCTCACTCGATAATAAGTGGTTGTTTTGAAATAATGATAGTATGCACACACGAAGGAAACATTGATAAGTATCTATCGTAGTCAAGTGCGTTACGATCAAATAACACTTTCACTGCCCTTCTGTAGCATTATTAATACTTGACCTACCTTTATGTATCTTCCCAAGAACGACGACCTCACACAGTGTTAGTCCTGGCCCTATCTTGTCAATGCGGACCCTCAACCCAATCGTGTTTGGACATGTGTACACCTGTGTTTCCCCACATTGAAGATCTCCGCGTGAGACGCAGGTGGAGGCGACTCCTGCCGCTGTCTTACCGTATACTGTGACGTTCATCTTCTCACTGCCTAATGTCCAACAAATAATATATTACACACGCTCATTTGTTTTTCGTGACTGTATGCTCTAGTAGAACATGGCCCCACTTATAATTACAACATACATATGGTATTACAACACATGTATAGTATTACAACAAATATGTAGTATTACAGCACGAGACCACGAGACTGCTCAGTATCAGTACATACAGCAGCAGCTGTCCTTGCTGACAACGATGACGTCAGTGACACTGTGCGCCGTGCCGAGGTACACCTCCCACCAAGATAGATGGTCCCTGTACGTGGATGAACACACGCCGTCCACACGCCCGTCCACCGCCAGCCCCGAGTAAAGATCTTTGTCTGTGGAGATCTGTTTAGTCGGCTTCCTGTACGCCACATTATCCTTCATGTCTGACAACAGATATAATCTGCCTGATAAATCTCAAAACATTATTGTCCTTTTAAATTCGTTAGTTTCCGTAGATTCATTTCCGACTATCGATTTCTTATGATAATTTTATTTCGACTCATTATTTAAATCCAACATGACACATCGCCATTTCGAAGTTTGAATCGATAAATCATGGAACTGTTGCCAAAGTGCAGCCCAATATTTCAAGTGAGGTTAATTCCTAACTGTGGTTAGTCATTATGTATTAAAGCAAAGTAAACTCCATCCCCGAAACCCAGGTCATTATGACTACACTTAACCTCCGTCAAGCATTTGAGTAGTCATAGTGTGGTCATATTTGCCTGTGTTTCGAGGATGAGTAAACGTAGACATTGACGGACATCAACGGGCAGCCATAGAAGTCGACGGTTCAGTAGAATGAGGAGCACTACAATGCAGAACTCATCGAGGAAGTCCAGTTACGGTTAGGCTGACACTAAGGGTATAGTGGCGGGTTGAACCGACGAGCTGACACCACGAGCTGACACCACGAGCTGACACCACGAGCTGACACCACGAGCTGACACCACGAGCTGACACCACGGACTTACCGATGCATAACGGCAATGGATGGTCCCAGAGTCCTGAGGGCAGACATATGAGGGTCTCATGGCCGACTAGAGTGGTTCCCTCTCTGCACGTCACGGTCGTGTTGCTGCCAATACGTGTCCGCGTCACATTGTTATACACTGGGGATGCCTTTGTCAACGTTGTGGTCATAGACAATGGTGGACACACTATCATATGCAATGGGTAATCATATTATGGAATGCAGAGTTATTGTTTACACGTTTACGGTAAAATGTCGACGTTAAATGAACTACAACCCCAGAATAGGAGATGTCTTTGTATATACTAGTATATTTTATTATTTACGTATATTTGTGTGTGTGTGTGTGTGTATGTTCATCTGCATATGGAACTATGAAGTGTGAAATTCGTGATTATTCAAGCAATCTTCAACAATCATCACATACGCACTCTTCACTATGCTACAACAGTACACAGTCAACACACGCGCACTCAGAACATAACAACATGAATTGTTTTCTATATGTATGTAAACATTTGAAAGCACTCGTGTTTATCTGACTGGGTATCGTTCTAGGAAACTCTCCTATCCCACTATGCGACAATAGAGCTGTGATAAAACGACACCCTTCATGGTAGGTAACTGTCTACTGTTCTAACCGTCAATATCAAGCCTCCTTCCTCGTATGATAACCTCGCACAGCGCCAGTATGGCCGTGGACTTGGAGATCTGAACGTACTCTCCGGTCTGATTGCCCGAACACGTCAGCTGACGTACCTCCCCACAGGCTAGCTCAGGTACGTTCTGACTGCACACCATCCACGTGATGCCCGTCTGGTAGCCTACAGACACTGTGATGCCGTCCAGATGGTGACCTGGGGTGTAGGTGACAATAGAAGAAGGCACAGTGGATAACAATAATAAAATAACGTCACAGGAGGGTTAAACATGTCCTAGGATGGTACTACGATATACTAGCAGTTGCTAAGGTTGAAATTAATGTTATACTATTCACAGATAGCTAGCCCACGCTGCTTCGACGTTGATATACTATCGGGTTTTCTTTTAACGTCAACGATCTATTCTGCCGTCGAAGCAACGTTATATCCACTAGGCTTTGCTGACTGTTTTACATTTGTTAATACTTGTTATACAACATACATTGCAACAGCACCAATATGTTTTCACTTCGATTACCAATACTAATCATGGGATGACAATAATGGCATAGGACGTCATATGTTGCGAGGTAGACGGAAATGTGTTACTCACAACAACAGTCGTATCTATTGACGATGGTGACGCTCTCTACTTGGAAGGAGCCCCCGAGGTCCACCCTCCACCAGGGGTTGTGGTCGCTGCGCGCTGTGATGGCGCAGATCTCCTCGGCGAACACTCCGAAAGCCTGACCGTTCACCGCGAGTCCCGCCGTCATGGCGTCCTCGGTCGAGCTCTGCGTCGCTTTGTGGCGATAGGCAAGGTTCGTCCTGATGTCCTCTGGTGAAACATGGTTTAATGAAACTGACAGAAAACCTCCCATACTGAATAATTCGCGTATGCGTACAGTGTGCCCATTCATGATCGGTAATACATACAACAGTGAGAAGATGAATACACATTGTCAACTTATATACTGAATACACATTTTTAGATACTTAGTGCTCACCCATACGCAGTGGAATAGAATGCTCACCCATACAAAGTGGAACAGGTGCGTCCCAGCGGTAGTTTTCTTGGCAGACGAGTTCCTTCTTTCCGACCATGGTCCGATCATCCATACATTCTCCCACGAGTACTCGGCTTCCTGGTTTTCGATCATGCTTTGAATACTTGGGGATGTACTCCTTGCCAGGGAACAGGGAGTTCTTCAGAACTGGACACTCTGTGACAATAACCAGAACGTCATAGACAGAACTCCTCCAGAGTTTAAGGGTGCATGTTTGTATTTAGCACTACATAGATGTACAACTGAGTGATGGACATGGCTGCATAAGCTACATAGAACAACAAAGCAAGCTGCTGAGGATGTGTTTGCACATTATACAAAATCTGCGAACACCGAAAATATAAATTAAGGTTTTAGCTAATCACGCTAGACCACATCGCTGACAAACTGGCCACGTATTCTCGAAACTTCGTAAATCCTAATAAGTTCGTAAGTACTAAGAATTTGCCTTTCTGGTTTTCTGCTTATGCCAATTTTAAATATAGATCTTTTCTGACTAAGAGGTTCTAAAGATACTGAGTTCTACACTACGACTCTGCTCTACTAGCATACATGTGTTCACCTGAGTCGGTAATGGGATCTCCGAACACCTCCACCTCACACAGGGACAGTTCTTCCAGCGCCTTTGAGATGCGCACGTATCTCCCCCACGAGCCTCGTGCGCATCTTACCGTCTTTTCCTCGCCACATCTGATTGGCTCAAACACAAAGTCACAATTCGAGAAAGGCCGACTGGCGGGGTTAGATCCGGGATCATCTCTGTAGATGTCGATACTGACCTGCACCAACTTGTTACCTGCATGTAGGAATACAATACGGATATCGCCATTAAACTAAACAGTACTGCGGCTGCTATTTAAGCATGGTTTCAGTTTAGCAATACATATAGCTACAATAATGCAGTGCTACTGTTATAGCACAAACTGATATATTCCACATATGTGGTGGATATCTACTGTGTATTAACAACACCATAATCAACAGTGTTGATTATGCCTTTTTGTCGAACCTGATTGGTTAAAAGTTAAAACCGGATCTACTTTCGCC